>VDFB02274714.1:19998267-20028565 GCA_007258455.2 Sequoia sempervirens
TAGAGATTTCTATGTGTGCTCCTATGTGTGTATGTGTGAATATCATTCAATTGTTGAGCAGATTATGAAGAAGTTTGAGTAGAGTGTGAGGAAGTTTGAGCAAAGAGTGTGAAGAAGTTTGTGCGAAGAATGAAGAAGGTTTTTTTGTGCTTAACTGAAACTGTATTCAAGGTTGTGTAGATGATATTTTCTCAGTTCACAATTTGGATGGTTTTAATCCAAACCTTTCTTTGGAAAGTGAGTCTTCTTTTGTATTTGAGCAGTGAGATCTAAGCAACATGCTTGAATGCATGTGCATTCCCATTATTCTTATACTTTTAACAGGGTATAATATTATGGACTAACCTCCATTGTGGTTTTTCCCCTAATAGGGTTTCCACATAAAAATATTATTGTTCTCTTTGTTTCTGATGTGTTGATTGTTAATGGTTCACTATTCATTCATCAGATCTGAGATTAAGTTAAGTAAAGATTGAAAAGTTTAAAATATTTTGTGACAACTGATTCACCACCCCCTCTCAGTTATCTATCCTTGTTTTTCCAACCATTGGTATCAAAGTATGTTCCTCTGAAGAAAGTTTAAAAGATTGAAGTGATCCATGATGGCATCATACAAGAAGGAAAATCCTAGATTTGATGGAACAAACTACTCACTATGGAAATCTAGGATGGAGTGTCATTTGAAGTGTATTAGTGAACCTTTCTAGAAAATTACAAACAATAGATATGTTATTCCTGTGAATGGTCTCTCCACTACTGATGGGATCAAAGAGGTTGAGAATAATGTTTGGGCTATGGAAGCTTTGTTGAGTGCTCTAACAGATTCAGAAATGACAAATGTGTTAGGTCTGAAGATAGCTCATGATATGTGGAAGAAGCTAGAAAGTTTGTATGAAGGATATGTACATGTGAAGATGGCTAAGCTATAGAGTTTGAAAGGAAAGTAGGAAAATATGAAGATGGGTGAAGATGAGAATATTTATTCTTTTATGTGGAAATTAAATGAACTAGTGATGGGTATTAGATGTGCTGGTGGTATTTTGGAAGAGGAAGAAATTTTTGCCAAGGTGCTCAGATCATTGCCTCCCTCCTACAAAGCAAAGGATCATTCTATTGAAGAAACCAAATCATTGATGAATGTGACAAGGGACACACTGATTGGTAAACTTGTTGCCTTTGAGCTGAGAAAATTTGGTGATTCTTTTCCTAAGACTGAAACTGCATTTAAGGCTAATATATTTGGAAGAAACAAGAAAATATATGATCCAAGAGAAAGTTCTAGGAAGACATTCAAGTATGAGGAAGAAATGGATCAGCTTGAAGATGAAGAAAGAGAAGTAGAAGAGCTAGAAGCATTGATTGCGAAGAAAGAAGGTAGAGGACAAGGTAAGTATAAACGAAAGCTTCATATCAAATGCTTTTCTTGTAGTAAAATAGGCCATTTTACATCAAGGTTTCCTGAAAGAGTCCCTAGATCAAATCTTTACAAACCTAAATTTCAAAAGAAATTTTATTTTTTTGAATAACGAGTGACTGATGATGAGTCTGATAAAGAGAATGGAAATGAAGATGATTGGGTTTTCATTTCTATCAAGGAAAATAGTCCTAAGGCTACTAAATTTGCTAAAGTTGAGAAATCTCTTGCAACACGAATTGAGGAAAAGGATGAATGGGTTATTGATAGTGGATGCTCACATCATATGACTAGTGACAAGAAAATTTGTAAGTCTAGAGAAGTATGATGGTGGGGTTGTGAGATTTGGTGATAACAATGCTTGTGTGTTTTGTGGCAAAGGATCTATTTGTCTTAGTGGTAAGCATAACACTGATGATGTTCTTTATGTTGAAGGATTAAAGCACAACCTGTTGAGTGTTGGACAGATGGTGGAAAAGGGTTATGATATTCAATTCAAAGATGGAAGATGCAGGATATATGGAAGCTCTGGAAATGTAATTGCGTCAAGTAAATAGACAAAAGCTAATATCTTTCACCTGAATGCTACTAATGAATGTTGTTTAATTGCTCAAGTAGATGAAATCTGGTTATGGCATAGAAGGCTATGTCATGTGAATTTTGATAACATAGTCAAAATAAGTTCCACTCAAGCAGTAAGAGATCTACCTAAGCTAGTAAAGCCTGCTAGCACAATTTTCAAGGAGTGTTAGATGGAAAAACAAACTAAAGTTTCTTTTTAGAGAAAACAACATAATTCAAATGGATTACTGGAGTTTATAAATACTGATCTATGTGGTCCCTCTAGAGTTAGAAGTCTCCATGGTGAAAGGTAATTTATGTTGATTATTGATGATTACTCTAGGATGATACGAGTTGCTTTCTTAAAGGAAAAATGTGAAGCATTAGAAAAGTTCAAAAGTTTCAAAGCTATAGTAGAGAATGAAAAGGGTCTGAAAATAAAATGCTTAAGGTCAGACAAAGGTGGTGATTTCACCTCCAGGGATTTTAATTCTTTCTGTGAAGAGCATGGAATCAAAAGATAGTTAACTGCTCCCTAAACCCCTCAACATAATGGAGTTGCAGAAAGGAAGAACAAAATAGTTCTAGATGCTACTAGAACAATGATGATTGAAGGAAATGTGGCTCATATCTATTGGAGTGAAGCTATAAGAACTATTGTGTACACTTTGAACCAGGTAAATGTTAATGGTAATTCTGGTAAGAATCCTTTTGAATTATGGTTTGGTTATAAGCCTACTGTTAAATACTTCAAGATCTTTGGAAGCAAATGCTACATCAAGAGAGATGATGATATAGGAAATTTTGATTCAAGAAGTGATGAAGGAATATTTCTAGGATACTCTACTAGAAGCAAGGCCTACCAGTGCTATAACAAAAGAATGAGGAAAATGGTTGAGAGTGCAAATGTCAGAGTTGATGAGGATTCTACTAAATCATCTAGATATTGTGGATATGATTCAGATGAAAATAATACAAACAAAGGGAAGAATGCTCAGACACATAATCAACTTCAAATTGTGCCATATGTTCCATGTGTTCCAATAAATCAAGGTATTTAGGAAGCAGAGACAAGTGCAAGTGCAGAAGAAAGATCAGAAGAATCAAAAGTTCTAGAGAAACCTAAAACTCTGAGGTATGTAAAGCTAAATCACTCTAAAATTCAAATTATAGTAGACAAAAATTAAGGTGTGCAAACTAGAAGAAAGATTGTAGAAGAGTATTGCTTGATGTCCAAGATTGAACCTAGAGATGTCAATGAAGCTTACAATGATGAACACTAGATGAAAGCTATGAAGGAAGAGTTAATGCAGATTGAAAGAATAATACATGGGTACTTGTTCCTAGACCTAAAGACAAAAATGTGATTGGCACTAAATGGGTCTTTCAGAATAAGCTGAATGAACAAGGTGAAGTGGTCTGAAATAAAGCAAGGTGAAGTTGAATGAACAAGGTGAAGTGGTCCAAAATCAATAAGGGAAAAGGGTATTCACAAATGGAAGGTATTGATTTTGAAGAAACCTTTTCCCCTATTGCCAGAATTGAAGCTGTTAAGCGATTTCTTACTTATGCTGCATATAAGAACTATAAAGTCTATCAAATGAATGTAAAGTCTTCTTTTATGAATGGTGAGCTAGAAGAAGAGGTTTGCATTGAGTAGCCAGATGGATTTCAACTGACTGACAAGGAAAACATGGTCTGTCAATTGAAGAAAGCTCTATATGGATTCAAGCAAGCCCCCAAAGCCTGGTATGCTAGATTGGACAAATATTTACTAAAGCTTGGATTCAATAAAGGTACTGCTAACAACAACTTATATTTCAAGATGGATCTTGACAAAGAGTTGATTATTGAGGTCTTTGTTGATGACATTATTTTTGGAGGAGATGATAATATATGTATGAATTTTTCTAATGAAATGAAGAATGAATTTGAGATGAGTATGATTGGAGAGATGAAATTATTTCTAGGACTGCAAGTTACTCAGTTAGACAAGGGGATCTTCATATCTTAGTCCAAATATGTGAGAGAGCTGTTGAAGAAGTTTAATATGGAAGACTCAAAACTTGATGGTACTCCCATGGTAATTGGATGCAAATTAACATAGAATGATGATTCTCCTAAGGAAAATAAAACAAGGTAAAAATAAATGATTAATGGATTGATCTACTTAACTCAGACCAGACTAGACATTATGAATCTTGTGTGTATGGTTGCTAGATTTCAGGCTGATCTGAGAGAATCTCATGTGACTGATGTCAAGATAATTTCTAGGTATTTGAAAGGAACAATTAACTTTGGGCTTTGGTATCCTAAGGATGATGATCTTACTTTTAATGCATATACTGATGTGGATTGGGCAAGAGATGTAGATAACATGAAGAGTACTAGTGGTGGTGCCTTCTTCCTAGGAAAGAAACTGTTGTCTTGGTTGAGTAAGAAGCAAAATTCCATTTCTCTATCTACTACTGAGGCAGAGTATATTGTTGTTGCAAACAATTGTACTCAAGTGATGTGGATGAAATAGATGTTGAAAGATATCAAAGTAGTATATGATGAACCTATTTGCATATACTATGAAAACTCAAGTGCAATAAACATTTAAAGAATCCAATGCTACACTCTAAGAAAAAGCATATATCTATCAAGTTTCACTTCTTGAGGGAAAAAGTAGGTGAAAAGAAGTAAGACTAGAGTATGTGCCTATTAAAGAGTAGATTGTAGATATTTTCACTAAGCCATTGTTGAAGGATACTTTTGAATATCTCAAAGGGATGCTAGGGGTGATTACCCCTCCTGATATGAACTAGGATGCATTAATTTGCATCAATCTGTGTATTTCATGATCATATTCTAATCCAGATTTATCTTTCTATGGATGCTACTCAACGGGAGTAGTCAGATGTGTAAATATGTGGTTTAGAGCTTGTATGTGGAAAGATAATGCTTATCTTTTCCATTGATGTAAAAGGGTGTGAAGAGTAATGTGAAAAAAATTTACTTACCTAGAATGAAGAGTCTTGAAGGGAGAAGTTCATGCAGAAGAGGTCAAGGAAGAAAAGTCAGAATCTAAGGAGGAGTAAGTGTTGATTAAGAGTTGGGTTGATGGTGTTTTTCACATCATGTGTTGCCATCAATTCCAAAGGGGGTGATTGTTGGATGATGTGGATGTGTTGCTAATATGTGGTTGTCATTGATGTGAACACTATTAGCATTTGATGTATTGAAGGTTGTATATGTTGAGGATATTGAGAAAATTGTTAAAAGAAGAGTTTCCGGTTCCCTATGGAACTATGAAGGTCATGAAGGTGTCTTGTTTTGCACATCAAATATTAGATTCTATGGATTAAAGGGTTTTCTATTGAGTGTATCTAGTCCATCCTCTGGAAGTTTCTGAGGTCCACATGAAGATTTGATCATGTTGTGAACTGTTGTGTTTTGACAATATTTTTATGGGTTATGTCAGTGTTCTAGAATGAAGTTTGTGTGTTTCTATTGCTGTGGATATTTATCTATTGTTTCTTCATGCTCGTGGATGCTTCTAGATCATTCTCTATCTTTGTGGTACATCCACATTGATTGGTGTGCTTGTGGTCCCAATTTTTTCTATATGTTTAGTTTTTCATGTTCTTGGCCAACATGATGGTTGTAGTGTGTTGTGGATCTTCAAGGTGAAATTAATTAAAGTATTTTTGTATTGGATTTGTTAATTTTGGTATCCATTATGTTGTGGATGACCTTGGTGGATTCACATTGCAAATTTATTTGTAAATTTGGACCGACATTGAAAATATGTTTTATATTTTTGGCCGACTAAATTGTTGATGTAATCTCATGTTGCAAATATATAAGAGATATTTTTTCATTGGTGTAGAGAGTGCTATGTATGCTCAAAATTCTTGATGTGATCCTATGTGTGTATGTGTGAATATCATTCAATTGCTGAGTAGAGTGTGAATAATTTTGAGTGAAGAGTGTGAAGAAGTTTGCATGAAGAGTGAAGAAGGTTTTTCTGTGCTTAACTGGAACTATAATTAGGCTTGTGTAGAAGTTGTTTTCTCAGTTCACAATTTGGATGGTTTTAATCCAAACCTTTCTTTGGACAATGAGTCCTCTTTTTTATTTGAGCAATGAGCTCTAGGCAGTGTGCCTGAATGCATGTGCATTCCCATTATTCTTATACTTTTAACAGGGTATAATATTATGGACTAACCTCCACCGTGGTTTTTCCACTAACAGGGTTTCCATGTAAAAATATTGGTGTTCTCTATGTTTCTGATGTGTTGATTGTTAATGGTTCATTATTCATTCATTAGATCTAAGATTAAGTTAAGTAAAGATTGAAAAGTTTAAAATATTATGTGACAACTGATTCACCCCCCCTCTTAGTTGTCTATCCTCTTTTGTCAATAGATCCTGAAGGTTGAACAAATGGATGACAAAGAAGAAATTTTGGCTACACTTGAAAATCTTGATAAAGCTAAAAATGAAAATAGATATTTGAAAGAAAATTTTGATGAGGAAAATGAATGCACTTGCAAACTAAAAGAGAAATTGAAGAAATTTAAAGAAATACATAGAGAAGTCAGTGAGTAGCAGAAACAAGAGATCATCGGATTGAAAGTGCTAGTGGAAGAAAAGAAGAGAATTCAAGAATTTCTAAATATAATGGTGCAAAGCAAGACTGGTGAATTCACTAGACTTGAACAAGAGGTGGTTAACTTGAAAGTAGAACTGGAGAAAGAAAAACTATGTGAAAACAATTTCAAATCTAGCTTTGACAATCTTGATGAGTTGATTGCAGAACAAAAACCAAGTAAAGACAAAGGTTGCTTGGTAAATGAAACAAGTGAAAGCTCAAAGGATAATCAAAAGACTCAAGACAAAGGGAACCAAAATATAAATTAAAGGAACTTTTCTAGAAGACCACCCGTTAGAAAAAAAAATGCTCAAAGGTATCCATCTTTCAATGGTGTCTGCTTTTCATTTAACAAATTTGGTTACAGGGCAACTGAGTACAAAAGTAAAATGAATTAGTTTCCTGGTTCCTTCCCTGGACAATGTTTTTCATGAAATAAATTTGGACATAAAGCCACAAAATGTAGATCTCAGGTGAGAATGATTAGTCAAGTAATGATGAATAGGTTTAATGGAGGCAAAATGAATCAATATTTTGATGGCTATTTCTATACATGCAACAAGTTCAGACACAAAGAAAATCAATGTAGATCAAGGGTTAATGGAGGTTAGACGAATCAGAAAATGGTTATCTATTAAAACTGCAACAAACTTGGACATATCTCAAAAGTTTGTAGAAGTAAGAAGGGAAAGCTATCTGCTCTGGTAGAGAAGAATGAGCCAGTGAAGAAAATTGAAAAAGATGAGGTGAAGCAAGAAATGAATAAGATATGAAGGAAGAAAGAAGAAGAGCCAGAGATGAAAGATGTGTTTGTGCCCTCATCTGGTGTAAACAATTCCTCTGGAAATAAGACCTAGCATGGTCTAAGGGGGAGCATCAACAGGAAAATTGTACAAACCCCCTAGATGTATGGCATGTCATATGTTTGCACAAGGATATGTTGTAAAGAATGAGTAAGAAAAGGTTATGAAAAAAAAATAGAAGAAAAATCACAGACATTTTCTTTTGTAGATCGATTTAGTGTTTATAGTGTAGAGAAATAGGGTTTCTATCAGCTTTTTGAAGACTGCCGCATTTAATGTAAATTAGGGAAAACTGATGGTGTATAAAGTAAAATTCATAAGTCTTTTTTATCATTTGTGTAATTTGAAGAATTTGAAAAACAACTTGGAGCAATCTTGAAGTGATCTCGAAGTGATTTGGAGCAATTCTGAGGTAATTTGAAGGAATTATTATGGATAATTTGGAATTATTTCTCAATTTACAAAGGGGAAGAAGGGAAAAGGAAGAAGTTTTTATTAAACAATAACGAATTCAAGAAAGATAAGTGCAATGATGGATAGAGGATTGTGTAGCGATATTTCATTGAAGTTGAAGGGTGCTGAATTAGAAGAATTTGATCATAGGAAAATGAAGGAAATGGAACTAGGGTTGAAGAAAAATGAATAGAAGAGCATAAAAACCCTAGGTATGGATTTATGGGGATAATTTCCTTGGTTTGTAGAAAAAGAATCTATCTTGTTCCTATTAATTCGATTCAAGGATAGCAGAATTATTATGGACAAATCCTATCTGATCACGAAGGAAGCAATCAAAGCTATTACTGGTTTATCTAGTGTTGGGGACCTCCATGGGAAGAAAATTGTGAAATATAGAGATGTGGAGGAACTTGTATCAACTAAAACCATAGAGCTCTATTGATAAATACTATTGCCAATCCTACTATAAGGTATGTTGTGTATGACATCTCTTATAAAATCTATTTCAGAAATGGTGAAGGTTCGACTTTGGCTATTGTTGTATATCTTGCACACATGATGGTTAAGGAAAACAAGTAGTTTGATTTGTGTAGCCTATTAATGGAAAATATAATTGAGAATGTCATAATTTCTTTGGTTGAGGGTTATCCTTTTTTGTTTGGGTCTTTGGTCATATGTTTGATATTTTACTTTCTGAGCTCACAACCAAGAAGAGAGAATGTTGAGTGGGAATCTGACATTCTTGTCAGAAAACAAGTTTACATGTATTTGGAATCAATGGAGGAAAATGAAAGTATTTTTAGAACCTATTTCATAGCCCTAAAGAAAAATCTATGCTCCAGTTAGTTTGAAGAGGGTTCCTCTTCTAGAAAGAAAGAATTGGAAGTTGTCATTGGTGAATCCCCTCTAGAATCTAAAAGGAGAAAAACTATCACAAAAGTTGTTATCACTATCTTGGAAGAAAAGAAGAATGAAGAATTTTTGTCTAGGTCTGACTCATTTGATCTAGAAGATATACAAATGATATTAGATAGAGGTGAGATGAAGAAGGTTTGTGAAATGTGAAGTGCATGCTTTCTGATTGAGAGACTTAAGATTGATGATGTATTGATTGACTATCTACTCAATAGGGGTATTTCAGTTTCAAATGTGTCTGACTCTTTACCGGATGATCTGGTAGAAGTTATTGATGAAAGAACATTATTGGAAGGACCTGAAGGTCACAAGTTTGCAGCTATGATTGAGAGAAGATGTGTCAAATCCAAACAAATGTTATCTAAACACATTAATGAGACAAGAGAATGCATCAAAGAAATATCTAACTATGTGAACCCCAATCCTAGTACCTGCAAAACAACAAGAATAAACAAGTTAGATAAGAGATTGCAAGCTAAAACAAGGATTCACCATGAAATCCATTTACAAACTTCAAAATGGGAAAGGAAACAATGAAGAACACAATAAAACAAGAAAATATAGATTCAATCCTAATTAGAATAGAAAACACATGATCCCATGGGGGAATTGGTGCCAATTTGATGTGAAAATTGGCCCTTTCCTAATTCCTAAGATGCAATCTTGATGTGTTGAAGATGATTGATCCACTTTGTTGGTGAAGGATGAGAGCTCCAAGCCAAAATTTTCAAAAACCTAGCTAAGAACTCAGTGGTGATGGATGAAAATGGCTAAATATTTTAGCATAATAACTGCATAATTTGTGGATGATGATAAAATGAGGATATGAGCTCCTTTATTTATAGAATGCCAAGATGGATGAATGTCAAATTTGAGCAATGTGGGACTAACATTCATCCAATGGCATGATACCACTTGTCAAGCTATGAATGGATGAAGGATGTGCAAGATTTGGGGTTTGTGCCAATAAATGCATAATTTTGAATTTCAAATTTGTTGAAATGACATGTAAGAGGGAAGGGAAAATGCAATAAATGCCACTTGGCTCAAAGAAAAGGACATGTAAGATGAATTTATTGCCTTGTTGGATGTACATGTTGACTTGGAATTTTTGAATTCAAATTGAGGAGAGAATATTCAAAGATGCCTTGTGAGGAAAATAGAGATTTAATAAATGAATTAAATCTATTTTCATGTGAAACTTGCAAAATCTAGAGGATGGGACATGAGATGAGATTAAATTAATCAAGGGTTAATTAATTTAATGAGAGAGGTTAGATGATGTGACCTATTTGACTCAAATTTATGGATTTATTTAGATCAAATAAGAGAGGAATATGATAAGAGATCAAATAAATAAAGATTTTTTATTTATTTAATTAAAAGAGATGGTGTTAGATCAAATTAAATAAGGTTTTCATTTATTTAATTTAATGGATAGACTTTAGAGATTTAATCAAATAAAATTAATTATTTAATTAAATAGGGATAATTAGATTAGATTGGACTGATTTAATTAACAAGAGAGAGTGACTTAATTAGACAAAATGATTTATTTAAATAAGGGATGAGAGTTGATGATTTTAATCAAATAAGGAAATTTGATTAAATGGTTAGACCGAGGGATGATTCAGGAAGAAATGATGTTAGTAGTCGGGATCAGATGCACAATGTCAATCGGTATATTTTACGTGTCTACATTTTGCCCCTCTTTGAAGCAATGCACTTGTTGTGTTGGTTCAAAGAATAAACAATCTCGATCAAAGCCAAAGATTTCATTATTTAAAAACTTTCCCCACTACTGCATGGCGAGAGAAAACATGCCATTATAATGCCTCCTCGAGAGATTGGACAAAAATTTCAATTTTTGGGTGATCTCGCAAAAAAAGAGGACAAAGTACCCGATAGGTCCGAAAGGGCTCCGAGAGCTTAAAAACGTGTCTGAATGCAATAAAATGATGAAAAACAAGCCTCAACTAGACAAAAACAGATTTAGGGGTCCAAAACTCTACCAGAACAGCCAATCAGGGTGAAAAAACTCTAATTTTTAGGCTGAAAGGGGCCCGAGGGGTCACTTTCAAGTCATTTTCAAACACCTCCAATAGTAACCTCAAGGTTTGAGCTCTGAACTCCTGGCAATATGGCACAACAGTAGCTTCTCCTACACATTTCTGATTGAGTTCAGACGTACCAGTGGCCACCTGGCATCGGGGCACCGATAAGTGGTTCTTACCTAAGCTTCATTTTTTATTTATTGATTCATTTAATGCTTTAAAGGGTTGGTCCTTCTGCAGCGGCACTATATGGTGCTGCTTGGAAATCAAACTACATCGCTCGGCGTTAAATAACACTGTGGCAATGTAGTTTGGAGTTTAAAAACTTTGATGCTGAGCTCAGGGCTGGTGAAAGGATTTGAAAAGTATGACGCGGTAGTGCAATTTTTCCCAAAGTGCACCATTGACTGAGAAAGTGCACAACAGCGGTGCGATTTTACTATTTTGGGCCTAGCATCGTAGTTTGATTAGAAATCAAACTGTGATGCCATCACAAGTTGCACCGTTGGAAAGATTCTTGAAATGTTCAGCGAAGAATTTTTTTAAAAAAATTTGAACATGGTGACCTTCCTTGATGCAGGACGTGACAAGGAAGCTCTACTCTCGAGAGCACAGGTCGCAGGACCTGAGTGACAGGGACCAAGATCGTAGCACCTCCCTACCGCTAGGTGATTGCAGCTATCATTTCAGGTCTCATCACCCCTAACAGACGAGGGCGATACTTTAGTCCCGGTTGGGGGTATTGCTAGGAGTGGATGGTCTGAGACAGGCCGGTTTGCTTTGCTTGGGGGCCTGTTCTTCTAGCTTCATTATACAGAGACCTCCATGACTATGTCTACATGGACGACAGAGCGCTCAGAGCAGGGGTGACTCTTCTTCATGTCTAGGCATGGGAGCACATTGTTGTGCTACATCCATGTGTCATTTCAGTTTCAGCGATGCTAGATGATCCCCTCATGTGTCATTTTAGGGAGCTGTAGGATCGGCTAGATGATGACTACGTAGCCGTCTTTGCCTACACCATAACATAGGTTTCATGGGGGCGATACATTCCTGCTTTGGAGGCGATCTACAATTTCTGCCAGTTGGTGGCCCGACCATGGGCCTATGATTAGGGGCTCGCGGATCTAGGCACGACCTAGGCCTACAGGGATTGGTTTTGGCCTCCACTTTGATTGACGATTCTAGGTGCAGTTCTAGATTTGCAGAGGGTCAAAGGCAGAGGGGGAGGATGAGGACAAAGAGCTGGCATTTGACAAGACCCACCATTTTTGCCTCCAGTCTAGCTAGATCAGGAAGATGTGCACATGCAGGACTAGCAGCAGGTGCCACCAAGTCCACCACGAGCAGAGGGTGAGGATTAGTGTCATGTGCAGCCTTAGGTACATCCATGGGTACAACCAACAAGATAGGTGGATGCTCAAGATGCATTGATTGCACAGTTACAATCTCAGATCCAGGCCATGATAACAGAGAGAGATCAGGCGAGGGATGAGAGAGAGTAGCTCAGGGCCAAGAGGGATCAGGCCATATAGCAGAGACAGGCTACAGAGCTGTCACAGACCTAGGTATGAGACAACAGCTAGAGAGCATGGCAGCCTCCTCCTCCCAAGGTACAATGTCAGTTCGGTCCTATAGGGATGCCTTCCGAGAGGTAGAGTACTATCAGAGGTTTTATCATGAGGCCATACCCAGAGCAGAGCAGGTCCCAGAGTACTCAGAGTGGGCCAGCCACAGACCAGTAGAGGGTCACAGTGACAGAGGTGAGGGCAGTATTCATAGGGACCGAGCTTGATTGAGATTATGCGATACTTTTTGTGCCTTATGGGCTCATTTTTGATAGCCTGATGGGCCTTTTGTACTGATTGACATATATGTACAGTGATCCAATTTATTCTTTGTACTATGACAGTTACATTATTGATGATATATATATGAGTCGATGATGATTTTGATGTGATGCAATGTGTTCTCTTTATTTATGCATGTATGATTCTACTTCTATATGTTGTGCAATGATGTTATATGATGCTATTTTGATGGTATATGATGTATTTATGGATGCATTTATTTATGATGATGTATGCATTATGATTATGACTAACAGATCTATATTATGTCGCCTTATGATATGCAGATCTATTTATGTGACATGCAATGATGTTGTCCATATGATGATCTATTTATGTTGATGCAAATGGGATAATCTAATATGTGATATGGATTGTAATATGTAAAATGATATGATCTATGGTGTACATGTGAAATGATATATGAGTTATGTTTATAAATGATTATGGATGCATATACGCCTTATTTGTAATGAATTTTGTATGTTTAAGAAATGAATGATTTATGATGCTATTTATGAGATGATATGGATGATGTAATATGAATACGATGGTCGTGATATGATGCAAATGAGATGGTTTTATGAGATGCTTAGAATAACAAATGCTATTATCCTAAACGTATTAATGATGATGTAATGTATGTGATGCATTTAATAGGATGCAATGCTATGTTAATGCAAAGTGATATGATGATGCATAATGTAATATGAATGTAATGTGGTGAGATGATGTCATGATGTTATGCAAGTATGTATACAAATGAATTAAATGCTTATATACCTATTGTTTATGATTATGAAATGCTTCTATAAATTTTATGCGATGATTTATGTGAGATGTAATGTGATGCAAGGAATGGATGCTTATGATAACATGTTTATATGATAATGGAAATGTGATGCATATATTTCATATATGATATGTTGATGCAATATGTGAATGGTATGTGGATGCAGGATCGATGACGATGATGATGGTGATGATTAACTATCATAGTACCTTTTTAGCATGATGAGCAAGAAGAGAAGAAGTCATTTCAACCAGACACAAGATGATGAAAAATACAAATGATGATGATGATGATTACTTTCCGAGGAATTGGGATTTTCAAAGGGCCAAATTTTCTTTTTTTTGATAACACAAGTGGTATGATGCATCAAGGTATAGAAAAATAGGATGGCATTGTACCTAGTGTGATGGACTTTGACTTGAAAAGCAAATAGGAGTATCCTTGTTCACACTTGACATATGGAAACCTTGCTAGGATGCACTTTAGAAGTTTCAAACACCTCAGACCAAAACACAGAAAGGTAAACCTATCCATGCAATAGTCAACAAGTTGTCCTAGACCTCCTCCATACATACCTAACAAAGCAAGTATTCACCAAGGTTATATTACAAGAACATTTAAATCCTCTGATTGGGATATCATCAAGAAGTTCTTGGAATGAGTGCAATAAGATAAGTCAGAAGA
Organism: Sequoia sempervirens; assembly: GCA_007258455.2. Taxonomy (NCBI): domain Eukaryota; kingdom Viridiplantae; phylum Streptophyta; class Pinopsida; order Cupressales; family Cupressaceae; genus Sequoia; species Sequoia sempervirens. The sequence goes on from VDFB02274714.1 coordinate 20,012,437, forward strand.
TAAAAGACAAAGTAAGCAAACAAGTTGATGTTCTTCAATACCGCTAACCAAAGGAGGATACGTTTTCTAAGGATAAGAACCAAAAATTATTGCCAAAAGATAATGCCCATTGTAGGAAGGATTCATCCTAGGACATGTTAGTGGATGGTGGTGTGTTATTTCATTTATCCAAAGCGTTCTTAAAAAATGATTGATATGGGACCAATTGGATGATGAGCTATCAACACCAAGAGATGACCAACTTGCTTATGCACTGACTTAGACCTAAGACTTGACATTTTGAGTTTTCACTTTTGACCTGCTAGGTTTGTTTCTGACTGTTTCACCAAAGGTTGAGAATGACCATCAGTTTATTATGAGTGTTGTTATTGCGAGTGCAAGCGAGATGTGATGGATGGATTTTTTCAAATATTTAGATGTTTTTGATGTTTTGCAATGTTTTGAGGTTGTTTTTGGTATTTTTTGGAGATTTCAAATGTTTTGATTTTTGATTTTCCAATGTTTTGGGATTTTCTGAGATTTTGACCACAAGGCTAACCTAAAGACCTATCCTAGGGGCCTCGGAGGCTGATCAATAGATTAGCCTTGCCTACGTTATACACATAGAGACCACGTAGTTTGACTGATGACTTGAACCGATTTACAAATGAAGATATACATGATGAAATGTCAGTTTATTATAACAAACTCTTAAAGGACTGACCTAAGTGTCTTGGGGGATGATCAAAGATCAACCTTGCCTACGTTCAAGCTGAAAGACGATGTAGTTCGACAAGATGACCCTGTTTTTGACTTTTTGAATGAATTTTCGACATGTTTTGGGATTTTCTGATATTTTGATGATTTTGGATTTTCTGATTTTGAGGATTTTAAGAACATACACGAATCCGATCCGATGAGAACATGCCCCCAGTGTGATGCAATAGACTACTCTGATAAAGGTAGGACAAACAAACCTTGAGGATGGGCCGAGTAGTACTAGGAGGGATCATGATGCAAAAACATGACCAAGCTATGATGCGGATGCATGTGGATGAGTGATGGATGGATATATGGAATGTGATAGATGATGGAAGCGTGATGGATGTAGAACAAGCCGTAAATATCCTGGTCAATGGAAAGTTCTTATTTACACAAGGCACCTATTTGCTAAGTTTTCACCAAGGTACCTGCCCAAAGTGCCACCGAAGTGGTTTTCACTAGAGGACGATTTTTCTCTTTACTATTTTCAATCATTTTTCTGATTTTTTTTTGGATTTTTTGGTTTTGATTTTTTTGTTTTGTGCACCAAGGCCTTTGTTTGCCAGTTTTCACCGAAGTAACCATTTTTTTAGGAATTTTTTTTGATTTTTTGGTTCTATACGCAGAGTTTAGGCATAAAACTTTGGGATGAGAGTTGTTCATAGATGTAGAGGTTTGCCAGTTGTTGATAGGCTGGAAGTATACTGACTTGTAACTTGTTGGCGATGGCGAATGGTCCCATCCAATTGGATTTGGGACATTCTTCTAATTTTATTTTAAGACCAATTCTCTGACTTGGAACGTTCTGCTTCTAATTTTCTTATTGTAGCTCCTTTTGAGTCTATTATGATAGACATGCAAATGATTCAAAGCATCCATACGTCACTCATCCAATTAGCTCTAGCTTCGTTTAATGCGTGCCCCCGATGCTCTTCATGCGTGATGAGGTTTTTGCGATGATATCTTAGAGGGATGGGGCACGATTTCAATGGGGTATCACTTGATCCAAGTAGACCAAGGAGAGGGGGTGCGTCAGGTGGGTAAATGCGGATACTAGTTCGATAGAGGCCCGAGGAGGGAAGGATTAAGTTGTAGGGTATGAGTGCAGCACGCATCATTGACTATTTTCTTGAGGATTTTTAGAATGGTCTTGTTTGCTAACTACGCTTGCCCATTGCATTGGGGATGGGTGGAGAAGCGATGTTGGATTTTTAATTTTTCACATAAGTCACAAACCTCCTGATTTTTGAATGGTGTCCCATTATCTGAGATAATGGCTTGTGGAACACCATAGCGGAAAATGAGATAGTTCAGGATGAACTTTGAAATCTGCTTCCCAGTTATATACATCATTGGTATGGCCTCCACCCACTTAGGAAAGTACTATGTTGCAGTGATGATGAATTTGTGGCCATTAGATGAAGTGGGCGTGATTTTTCCAATGAGATCGAGTCCCCATTGTGAAAAGGGCCATGGTGTAACGATAGGATGAAGCTCTTGAGCTGGAGCATGGATGAGGTCCCCATGTTACTGACATTGTACACATTTTCTGGCATGATCGTGTGCTTCTCGTTCCATTGTACGCCAATAATACCCCATCCTTAGCAATTTCTTGGCTATGGTCATTCCACTCGAGTGTGAACCATAGATACTGTTATGTACTTCAATTAGAGTGGTTAATGCCTCAGAATTTAAGCAGCACAACATGGTTCCTTCTATGCTCCTAGGATGACAAAGTGGGATTCCTTTTTGACAAAGGTCTGTTTTAGGTTTGAGGGTAGGTCAGCGGGTATAAATCGTATATGAAGGAATGTGTAAATGTCATGATACCAAGGATCATCAAGACCAATGATTTCGCACACATATTCTAATTCTGGTACCTCAAATGCAGGAAGTTGCTCAATCAGGAATTCATATTTTGGAACGTTGTGAGGGATGTTGAGCAAGGATCCAACTATTGCCATGGCATATGTTGCTCTGTTGTTGATTCTAGGAATCTTCTCAAATGTAATTTTGACGAAGGATTCTTTGAGAGTCTCCACCAATTTCTTGTATGGAGTGAGCTTGTCATCCTTGGTCTGATATTCATCATTCACTTGATTTATGATCAATTGAGTCTCTGTACACTTTAAGAGCTATGATGTTCCATTGCACTGCTATCCTGAGACCTATAGTCAAAGTCTCGTATTCCGCGATGTTATTGGTGTAGGGAAATGCCAATTTGTAGGACCTTGGTATGCAATCCCCTTGTGGGGTGATGAAGAAAACACCAGCTCCTGATCTATGCTACATGTATGAGCCATCGAAGTATAGTTTCCAGTGGTCAACTACGTTGAGATTGAAAATAGATTCATATGGAAACTCTAAGATGAGAGGGTTCTCTAAATAGATTGGTGCTTCTCCTAGTTGATTTGCAATGACTTGACCTTTGATTTCTTTTCACTCCACATATTCGATGTCGTATTCTGATAATATCATCACCCATTTTTTCATTCTTCCTATGAGCATTTCCTTTGATAGTAGATACTTGAGAGGGTCAATTTTGGTGATGAGTTTTATTTTATGTGCCAACATGTAATGTCTAAATTTTTGTGATGTAAACACTACTACAAGGCATGCTTTCTCAATGAATGAATTGTTTAACTCATGCCCAACCATTGTCCTGCTAATGTAATATATAGCCCTTTTTGGTCCATTTTCGTCATGCTGAGCTAAAAGAGCTCCAAGGGCTGTTGTTGTTGCTGACATGTACAGAATCAATGGTTTTCTTGGGATTGGTGGCATTAAGACTAGTGGTGTCAGTAGGTATTCCTTGATTTTGTTGAATGCCTCTTCACACTTGGTATCCTATTTGTACGCTACTCCCTTGTGGAGTAGGTGAGAATATGGATTCTATTTTTCTGCCAATTGTGCTATGAATCATCAGATGGATTAGAGTTTTCCTTGTAGAACTCTTAGTTGTTTTAATGTTTTTCGGTGCCTCCATCTCGAGGATTACTTTTAATTTTGTTGGATCTACCTCGGTACCCCTCATTGATACTATATATCCTAGGAGCTTTCCTGATTGTACGTCGAAGACACACTTCTTTGGGTTTGGTCTGACCTTGTACTCCTCCAGTCTATTGAAGATGGCACTTAGTGTTGCTATGTGGTCTTTTCTCTTTTTGGACTTAGCTAGAATGTTGTCAACATAGTCTTCGACTATCTTATGAATCATGTCATGGAATATCAATGTCATGGCCCTTTGATATGTTGCTCCTACATTCTTTAAGCCAAATGGAATCATGTTCCAATAGTATGTCCCTCATGGACAAGTGAAAGTTGTTTTATGTTGGTCCTCCTTAGCTATCATGATCTGATTGTATCCTGAGAATCTGTCCATTAGCAACAACATTTCATGTCCTGCTGTCATGTCTATTATCATATCAATGTTGGGAAGCGGGAAGCCATCCTTTGGACATGCCTTGTTCAAGTCCTTGAAGTCTGTGCAAATTATGATGTTCCCATCAGGTTTTGAAATAGGTACCAAGTTTGACACCCATTCTGGATAATCGATTGGTCGGATGAACCCTACATCCAATAGTTTTTTTAGCTCCATTTTGACTAATAGAATGATTTGAGGGTGAATTTTTTGAAGCTTTTTTTTTACAGGATTTGCTTATGGATACTCTGCTAAGTGATGAACCACAGTCTCTGGATCAAGTCCTAGCATGTCAACATAACTCCATGTGAAGTTTATTTGTCTTTCTCTTAGGAATGCTACTAGGAGCTCTTGCTCTTTGATAGTAGGGATTCCACATAGAATGTGATGTGCGGGGTCTCCTCTATTCCTAGGTTGACTAGATTATTTTTTTTGGCCAAGACTGTTGAATTTTATTGATGAATAGCTCTTAAAGGAAGATTGAATCCCCCATCCTTGGGCACCTCAGAGAGGTTTTCACCGTTGGATGCATCCTTTCTTTTTACTTTTTTCTGGTCAGAGAGTGCCACAGTGTGGTTTTCACTCAAGGACTTGGATATTGTTCTTAATTTCTCACTTTTGCAACTGAGGGATTCAATCACCTCCCCATAATAGTCATGTGTGTCCAACTCTATTATAAACCCTGCTTTGTGATCCCCATCTAGGATGTTATCCCGCAGTCCCATGAATTTTGAGAGTGCCTCATCATTTTCAAATGTATCAAGAACTGGTGGTCCTCGTTTGTCATAGTCGATGAGTTGGGGATATACTAGGTGGATCTCATGATTTTTTTGGTCTGGTTCAAAGGATATGGTACTAATCATGCAAAGAGTGGTATCCTCAAATAGCCTAGGTAGATTGGTCATGGTATCCTCATTGTCGCTACTACTATAATTGTCAGTTATAAATTTATGTATGTCTCTACCTGTGGATACTGGTAGTCGTACTTCTGTTGCACTTGATTGAGGAGGATTATTAACTTTGTAAGAGTTGATGAACTCGAGCACCCAGGATCACCTGCAAAACCAAGATAAACCTTCCACATGAGAGCAGCAAGAGATAAAATGCAGGAATATAGTGCAATAACAAAATGATGTTGTTATCACACACTAAATGATACAATATGCCTCAACTCTCCCTTGAATTGATTGAGCTATTATGAACTCATCTGGACTAGATCTAAACTATATAGGAGCTAGATAGGAGGGAGAGGTGAGTGCTGATTATATAGCACAATATGGGAAAATAATTCCAAGAGGGGTAATAACTCCCAAATAACCAAATTAGGTGGTTGTTATGCCTACTTGGAAAATTCCAAATAGGTGGCATAACCTACTTAGAAAGAGAAAGATGAGTGGTTTTGTGAGGTGGCATATAAGGCCAAAAGAGGGTGTGAAACTCAACCACCCAAGTGTGAGTGAGAGCAACACATGTAATCAATGGATTACGCCATGTGTCCTCACATGAACCATATCTCCTATAACCTAAGGTTTGCTTAATAATGTGTAGGAAAAATAATATTAAAAAACCTACACTAACACCCCTCCTTTAAGCATAGCTTAGGTGGGTGAAAGGATGAAATAATGCAAAGATGGGTCCCAACTACAAGGCCATGTTAGGTACCCATGTACATATGCAATGCAATCTCTCACAAATGGAGAAAAGGAGAAAACCCAGTGGGACAAAACTCCTCCCCAAAAGAGAGATGAAATACAAAATAGAAATACTCTCAATGAAGAATTAGAAGGTAAAAACCCCATGTGAGGAAAAAGACCCCCCCATAAGAGAGAAGTAGAAGAGAGACAAGGTAGCCCCCCCCTCAATGTTGAGTCTCCTGCAAGAATGGTAGAAGCCTGACATTGAATGCTGAAGATTATCCAATCTCGCCGAACAACGTTCCTCCCCTTAGGAAGAAACAAAACCAAGAATGTATGCATGATATCTTCCCATTCCTGAAAGGAATATGAAGGAAGAATGTATGATGTCTCTAAATTATGTTCAAGTTTCCCCATGTCGATGCCGAAAGTTGTCACCATCAAATCAGGTGTTCTAGGCCACACTACAGAAGATGACAATCCAAAACCTAGTGGAGATGGATGTAAAACAAAATTTGAAGAAAAAGATATCTCCTCTGAAGACAAGTGTGCCTCCTCCAAATGCTGCTCAAAAGTATCCACAATCATGCCAAACTGTGATGAATGATCATATAGAGAATGAACAAGAGGATCCAATAGTTCCTCCACAACAACTGAAGAAGAATCAACTTCATCAAAGAGAAGATGAATGTCATGAATAGTGTCTCCCAAGTCTGAAATATGAGACTCCATAAATAAACTTGCAATTTCTATCAAGTAGTCATCCCAAGTAGCTATATTAGGAGGACAATGTATATCCTATTGTACTGAATCATAAGAAGCCATGAATGTAGCAACACAAATATCTTCAGATGCAACAGTAGATGAGGATGTGATCTCAATAGGAGGAGGAGAAGCAAGAAGATAAGTCTCTTTTTCAACTAGACATTCAAGACATTTATTATCCTCAAGCTCCTCTAAAGTATCATCATCATAGGGTATATTATCAACATCATCAAGGGGAATTAAACAATCTACAATAGGATCATCTGGGAATGGAGAGATATGATGGTCTCTAAAAATCTCCCAAATCTTGGTCCAAAGTGTGTGTGGGCACTCAATATGTGAGATCTCCACATAAATATCAACACCAATATATGTACCAATTAATCCTATAATGTGATCATTATTATTACCCCAAATTGATTGCTTCCAAGGTGTGTTTGGTTCAGGTATGAGCCCATAAAGGTATGGCAAGAGCTTAAGCCACCTGAGATGTGTCAGGATGCCATTCTTCCAAGACTCGTAATTATCCATATTCAACATTACCACAAAAGGATGAATAGAAAAACCCATGATACCTCCTCAAATGGTCAACACAAAAGAATCAACTACAAGATTACCCCCCCAAATTCACTCAATCATGATCCCCCCTAAAAAAATATAATGGTGGCACTTTATAATTAGTGCGTTTACAATTTTGGAGTTATTTTTGAGAGTTTTACAATGTCCAAAATTGGACCCAAATACTGAAAGTACAAAATAATCTTAGATTAAGAACCTCAAAATAGTACTAATGTGTAGTGCTCAGAAAAATATCAACTTTCAAAAAAAAATCACCTCAATCTGAGGTCATATGTGAAAGTTATAGCTGTTTGAAGTTCCAAAAATGAGAACTGTCCTTCAGATCTGATGATAAAACTTATTTTCTAGAAAATATGGATCAATTGAGAAAAAATGGATCATACCATTGCAAAGCCTGTGAAATTCTACCCTAAAACAAAAAAAATTGCTCTGAAAAAGAGCTTGTATGACTGAATTATGGCCCTCCAAAGATTGACTGCAAAATAAAAAATGCAATTGGAGAGGGGGTATGCTGAAATGTTCTAATTTAGTTTCTGCAAAATATGTAACCTATATGTAGAAACTAGCAACGACCCAGATGTTTTTTTTCTGATACAAACAAAACCCAAATGGCGGATTTTCTTGAAAATATACAAAAAATATGGATCTAGTGTAAAAAAAATTCCTTTAGCAACATAAAATGACCCCAACAACCAAAAAATAGCATGAAAAGGTAGAATCAGCTACTTAAGACAAGTAAAGGCATGCTGAAACCTGAAATACTGATTAAAACACTCACAAATCTCTCAAATTTGAGAAGGGGCTTGCAGATATGATGCTCTGATACCATGTAAGAGTTGTTGATGAAATCGAGCACCTAGGATCACTTGCAAAACCAAGATAAACCTTCCACACGAAAGCAGCAAGAGATAAAATGTAGGAATATAGTGCAATAACAAAATGATGTTATTATCACACACTAAATGATACAATATGCCTCAACTCTCCCTTGAATTGATTGAGCTATTATGAACTCATCTGGACTAGATCTGAACTAGATAGGAGCTAGATAGGAGGGAGAGGTGAGTGCTGAGAGTATTTAATATGGAAAATGTAATTCAGGGGTAATAACTCCCAAATAACCAAATTAGGTGGGAGTTATGCCTACTTGGAAAATGCCAAATAGGTGGCATAACCTACTTAGAAAGAGACAGATGAGTGGTTTTGTGAGGTGGCATATAAGGCCAAAAGAGGGTGTGAAACTCAACCACCCAAGTGTGAGTGAGAGCAACACATGTAATCGATGGATTACGCCATGTGTCCTCACATGAACCACATCTCCTATAACCTAAGGTTTGCTTAATAATGTGTAGGAAAAATAATATTAAAAAACCTACACTAACAAACCGTTCTAATCGGAGGACTTCAGCCACGTATGGTTATACACAGAGGGGTACATCCAAGGCCAAGATTTGTTATCGGTCACTTCTCTAGCATGATAGGTATTATGAGCCCATTTTCATTTTGTCCCAGTCTTTGATTTCTATCGTAGCCCATTGCGAGCATCATTTGCAGACCCTTGCTTCAGTCATCCATTGGTAATTCTGGTATTGGTCTTTCATCTTGATATAGCATATGAGATGGATCTGCCTCAATAACTTCTTGGCCAAGGTCTCCCTAGCTTGTGAATTTGAAATAGTCTCCAGGAGACGTTTGGGATGTGGAAGCTTCATTTATTTGTGAGCGTCCCCGTGATCTAGGATATTGTGGTAAGTCTCCTACCACAAAAGTATTATTAGGGAGCTTATAATTTCCATAGCCGTTATCTTGGATAATGAGCTTGATGTCGTAGATGGTGGGAATGGTGGGAGTGGTGGGTGTATCTGTCATAGAAGTGGATGCGAGAGTGGTAGGATCGATGTATGGTGTGGATGGGCCCTCATCATTTTTTGGTACTTGGGGGATTTTGTAATATTTTTCTTCAAGATTTTTGCAGTATGAGAAAGGTTTGGGATCTCCATGTATGGTCACTTCTTGTCCGTCATGTGTAAATTCCACACATTGGTGGAAAGTTGACGCTATTGCCTTCATTGCATGAATCCATGGGCATCCTAGGAGGATATTATATGGAAAGTCAAGGTCCATGACTTGACAAGTGGTTTCCATGAGAGTTGGCCCTACTTGAATAGGGAGTTTGATCATGCCTTAAGACACTCTTTCTTGGTCGTCATATGCTCTTATTGTGATACCCTTTCCTTTGTCAATGGAATCCTCTGATATTTTCAATTGCTTGATGAGACTGAGAGAACATATATTTAAGCCCACACCTCCATCCACCAAGACACTTTTGATTTTTCTCTTATGTATTATGGTTTCCAAGTGAAGTGCACGGTTGTGAGATGGTTGGGCGGGGAAATCTTGGTCAGAAAATGTAAGAAGATTAGGCGTAATGATATTTTTTACCATAGCTTGGAATTGCTCTGCATCAAGATCTACGGGGACAGTGGATGAAGCCAACACTTCTTCAAGGATTTTCCTATGGGAAGATGATATTTTTAGCAACTCCATGATGGAGATTTGCACTTGCATTCTCTTGAGTTGATCTAGGACATTATAGCCATTAGGAACATATTTAGATACATGGACTTTGTTTGGCTAGGATGACCCTGCAATGGTATCTTTTCCGCCTCTTGTGGTGACTCCACAATCGACATGGGTGCCTTTGATAGTGATGACCATGTAGTTTTCATCTAGGGAGGTGACGACTATTTCATACACATGATTTACGTTTGAGTGGGTGCCTTTCCCTTTGTTGCCATGATTCGGCATCAAATTCGTATATATCTTAAGATCTTGATTTCCTATAGGTTGTTCTATGTTTATGATTCTTTTATCGATGAGATCTTGAATGATGTTTTTCAATCTCATGCAACTATTTGTGGTATGGCCTTTGATTTTATGGAATTCGCAAAGCTGATTTTCATTGTACCAAGGAGGTTTCACATCCGGTTCTTGGTAATTCTCAAAGGTAGGATCCTTGATGAGTTTTTCGTCTATTAGCTTTTTCATGATGTCTTCAAGTGGTTCCCCCAAAGTGGTGTACTTCAACTTGGGATAACTCTTGCGTTGGGGTGGTCCTCTTTGATCATTGAGATTATTGATTGTTGGATTTTTGTTTGGTTGGTGTGTCATGTGATGATGTAGATGATTGTTTTGTGTTGATTAATTTGTCGGTGGGTGTATGAAGCGAGGGGTACCTAATGACTCAAACTTGGCATCAACAGACATCATCATTATTAATGTTTTTGTTCCTTTCCCATGTGTGAGGTTTATCATTGTAATTGGATGGTGGGCGGTTGTTTTGTTGTTCAGGGTATGATGTTGATTCCGTGGGTTGAGTCATAAGGGCTCTTTTGATGTTGAGCACCTTGGGGATCAACTGATCATATGTGGTGATGCCCTGAACCTTGAGATGAAATTCCAAGTGGCGTTCAAGGTTGGCTATGATGGTCAAACTTGTTGCTCTTCTAGCATGGTACACTTGCTCTGATTGGCCTTGGATCACCATCATTGTAGGAATGAAGTGAATGATTCACCCTTTCCTTGTTTTAGAGCTGAGAGTACTTCTAGACTAACATCCATTGCAATGTTGCATGCATAAATTTTAATGAATGAATCCATTTCTTGGAATGTTCTAATGCCTGAAGGTAAGTGAGAGAACCATTCCATGGCGTGGCCTGGCAAGCTCCTAGGAAATAGCTGCATCAGATAAGTATCGTCGTATGCGACTTCCATGCAATGAACCTGGAATTCCCTAATGTGATCTTTAGGGTTTCCCGTCCCTCAATATTTGTCAAATTTGGGGATCTCAAATCCCTTGGGGAATGGTTTCATCACTAGGCTCCTATCAAATGGATACAGACACAAGTTACTTGGTGTCTTTGTGGTTCGCCTTGATTGAAGATCGAGCACTTCTTGCGAGAGCAACCTGAATTGTGTTGTTACATCATTTTGCGGATCAGGGGGTGGGATGAAAGTGTTTTGGGGTGTTTCAATCATGGGTTGGATGGTATCTATATGTTCTTTCGAGCTAGGTAGGCTTCCACCTGTTGTTGTATGAACAATGCCTGTTGTTGATCTTGTTGTTGCACTTTTTTTTGTTCCATCAACACTTGTTGTTGTGCTTCTTGTTGTTCAAACAACTCTTGTTGTTGGTGTTATCTCTCAAAAATGCAGGAGAAATGCCTCAAGAGGTTGCCAATCTCTTGATACGTTTCAGGGTAATAGACAAGGCCAAATGGTTTAGACCTTCTACTCTTCAGGCGCTGCTAGACCTAGGTGGGTGTACCTATATGAATAAGGCAGAATTGACTTGTATGAATTGATTGATTTCATGGATCTATTACAATGGCACAAACGTAATAGATAAAACCTTACAGACTACTCCTACTCCTAATATTGAAATTGAGATATGGATGTTTGATAAATGTTTTATAAAATTCTAAAATGGAATTGGCATCACCAGTGCCTACTTTTGTTGGGCTAATGGATTCAAGAGATAAATAATATGTGTTTCCCCTTTTGGCTTAACTCTAGTTGCTAGGCACTTTGAGAATGAGGTTCTATGACTAGCATAAAACTTCACTAAATTTATGACTTGCATAAATTGTGCTGGAATATTTTCTTACCAGGCTATTCTTCAATTATCCAAAAGAAATATTTAAATCACTGTGATTCATCCAAAAGAAATATTTAAATCACTGTGATTCATCCAAAAGAATTTAAATTTGACTTGTAGACACCAATTGATTAATTCACACAAAATGGGAATACATTTCGATAAATCAGAGATATACTTGATATACTTATTTAAATGATTAAAAGACCTCAAGTTCGAGACAATGACATAGAAATGTAAATAATTTCATCACAACAACTAAACACCAAGAAAGAATTTCACCAAATTTATGCATTCTTCTCCATTAAATCATTTGAAAGGATTTTACAATATACAACATCATGTTTTATTTCGGCAACAATTCACCCTATCCAGTTACCTAACCTACTTATTTCTCCTAAAATCTAATGAATCTCCTTTTGATACAATTTCACTTTGCATATATACATTATTTTAGGGTTATAACCCTTCATAGCACCCATTTGCTGCAACGCTTCAGTTAATTTCTCTCAGAAAAATAAAATATTTAATTAGTTTCCCTTTTGGAAAATTAAATATTTTAACTAATCTTCATCATTTTTCTCTTTCATGAAAAATCAATTTCAGTGATGATCCTTTGCAGGCAATTTTCACTTTTCTCCTGTTAAAACATTTACTCACTTCATGACTTATTTGGTGAAAACATTTCCCGTTCTGGTGAAAGTATTTTACCTTTTCATACATTTTTATTCAGCGTGAAATAATTTTTAAGTAATAATAATCTCTCATTTCAAAACTTTATTCTTTTGATTTCTTCTATGAAGAAGATGTACCGTCAATCATTAAAATATCCTCCAAGTGAATAATTACCTCCTCCTAGTGAAAATATCTTGAGAATACCTCACAAATTCATCTTGCACATTTATTTCATCAAATAATCCCATTATCTCCATTTGTATTTGCACCCAATAAATACATATTTATCACTCTCGTAACTCCCTTAGTGTAAATAATTTGCATCATGGTTTAAAATATTTCACCATATACAAATACTTTACCTCTCCACTTTCACCTTTATTCACCTTACTATTCCTTTAGTGAAAAATATTTCACTTGCATTCTCACATAATGAAAATATATTTTAGGTAAAATATTTACCTAATTAATTGCTTCATCCCATAAATTTTTTTTCCTTTTCCATGTAAATAATCTTTGGTTACACTTTATCTAAAAATTACACACTCCTTTTCCTTCTTATATGTCTCCATGTGCAAGCATTTTATAATTTTTTACCCCATAGGTAAAATTCTCAACTACCATACAATCCCTCCGTAAAATGTGAAACTTAGATTTCTCAAAATAATATTGTTTTCCACCATAGATTTATTCAATTTTCTTTTCTCATTATGACCACATTTATTCATATTTTGGGGTGACTTGAACCATCGTAGAGACTTATTTTTTTCTTGTTATTTTCTCACCGATGAAGTAAATTCGATCGGCGAGACTTTGAAGCTCGATAAGACTCCCACCAATACTAATTTTCTTGCTGAACTTTTTATTCCAGTAAATCTTAATCACATGCTCTATTCGATGAGACTCTCCAAGAAGCATTTCATCGGTGTGACTTTAATAATCAGAGGAACTTATGCTGATGACCTTTCTCTTGTTGATGTAAATCTCCATCGGTGTAACTTACTTCCATTGGAAGGATCTTGTGCGGACAATTGATGTCTTGCTGATATCAATTCCTTCTCTTGATGGAGGTCCATGGGTGTGACCTAAACTTTTAGCTTCAATTGCTCATTCCTTGGCGATGAAGATTACTCAATCCACAGATATTTTAGGATATATGGTATGGTCTTGTGGGAGTAAGTTATGCAAGGAGTATTTAGGGTTACCCCATGTTCATTCTAGGAGATCCCTATCAAATGTCATGAACCATCATGGTTACCATAAAGGCAAGCAGATATGGGAATAGGATTTTCCAAAGTCTATGCTAATTGATTGACTTATTTCATTCATTTGTATTAGGATTTAGAACTCAATAGTGCACACCTTGTGTATGCAAACATTTATAAAGCATTTGATGAGTTTTTATCCATTTGAAGTGCGTCCCTGTTCAATTCTAGCTTAGTTGAATCCCATCTTGAGCTTGAACCGCTTCTATGCATCTACATAATCAAGAAACTTAAAAAGATCTACATGGGTTTAAATAGTTTTGTGACTTTATCTCGTGGAAACTCAAGTGAAACACCTTTATTTTTAATCGATGGAAATTTTGGTCTCCCTAAAATGCGTAGAAGAAACTATAGAATTAATTCAACTCAAATGCCATTTCCTAATGCCTCCAAATTTGGGATTACTTAACTGAAGCACTCAATAAATACTGGATTCACCTAGTATTTTCTTCAAATAGTTGCGAATAGCTTCCTATTCCTTGTGTAAGAGTTCCTTACTATAAAATGTTTGTATTCTCTTTGAGGATTTCCATTTCTCAGTATTACCAATATCCTCATTTTATAACATTTGGGTGAGCTCTTCATGTAAGGGTCAATTGTCTTCATAGATTTCATTCAAGAATTCACTTTGTAGTAAGCAGATATCATTAAAGACATTAGTTAAATTTAGAATGTTTCTTATTTTCCTCCAATGACAAGATCTAATAAGCTACTTCCCATAATGAAAATTCCCTTCATGCCCATTATCATGCCATACCAGCAAAGAACTACTATTGATGAATGCCACCAGTTCTAATAGTTGGTGCTATCCAAATCAACCCTTTTGTTTCTCTGAAAGATCTTTTCTTTTGCATTGTGATAAAGACAAATCAAGTTGCCTCCAAAGTTGCTTCAGAAAACTGATCAGAATTTCTCCTAGAGCCACAAAATTTTACCATTATGTTGACTTATGGTAGATGAATATATTTTCAAAATGATTTTTTGTGAAATTAAACAGATCCAAAATTATGATTTTTCAAAATGTGCTCCTAAGACTGATTTTCAACTAATTTTTCTAACCATTAAAATCAAGTTTCACAATACGAGAACCTAAAATTCACATTAAATTTTAGGCTCTAACAGTGGCTCCGTCTCAGGATGAATGACTGTGAGATCATTGCAAGAATCCAGATCGCTGGAAGGGAAGACCAAATAATTTATCCATCAAGTAGCAAATTCAAACCCTTATTTTCATGATGAACTGTTATGGTTTTCTGAAAAATCTTCATTACACCTAATGGCACAAGGCCACCAAAAAGAATTGTTTGTATTTCCCCCTATCAAACACTTTGTTCTGATATGTTTTCATCAAATTCCCTTTGAGAACATTCATGTAATCAATTGTGCCACTGCCATTGAAAATTTTCAGAAAATTATTGTGCTCAGCTTGACAAAAATTCCTTTCACCATTTTGTAGTTTATATTCTCCATCATCATGAAGTAAATTTCTGTCATCTTCAACATTTAGTGTGCATGTACATTCAATGTAGTTTTTCACATTATTTTTTTCACTATTATATATTGTAAAATGATTTCCCAGTTGTACTAAAAAATTCATCATCAGAATGCCACTCTTGAAAGTCTGAAAATTCTTCCACATCAACATCTTTTAGAATAACTTTTCCTGAGATACTTTCAGCATCATCCATGTCACTAATTGGTAGTGAAATCAATTTTTGATCAGCACATTCATCATTGTGTGTATCCAAACCAACTAATGCTGGGGATGAAATTTTTGTATTATTCTTGCACATGGATTTATGATACTCTATTGCCAACAAATATGAAATTTGTTCACTATTGAGTGAACATGTTTCTATATTTATATCACTACAGTTGTATCCTTCACTTTTGTCATCATCAAAAAGAGGTTCAAAATTATCAGAGAATGAAAAATCAGAAACATTACCAGCACAGTCATTTGTTCCATCATTTTGTTTGTCTGAAAATATCTCTTCTTTACCATAAAGTGGATTTGAAAATACCTGAAATTCATTCTTTGGCACACCTTGGAAAAATATCATTTAATCTTCTTTTAACTCTTCATCATACAATGGGTTTGAAAAAGTTTGGAAACCATTTTTAGGTGTACAAACCTCTTCATCATCAAATGTATCTTCATGGCTTGCAACTGCAGCTAGAGGTGTCATTTGTTCACTATCAAATGAACTTGCCTCTTCAATTGCTTCTTCATCCTAACTTCCATAAGAGCTGCTAGAATCCCTTGATTGTATATCAAAATCCACAGGTCCATATTCACAATCTGAATACTCATTGGATCCCTCATAACATACACTGCTTTCCCTGTCACAATCTATTATGCAAGAGAAATCTCTTATATCTTCATCTTCCT
>VDFB02274714.1:20028665-20053387 GCA_007258455.2 Sequoia sempervirens
GTGTCAAAGTTTTGACGATGTCAAGATGACAAATGTTGAAGATTGCCAAATTCAAGGACACATCCTGAATAATGTTGATGTTGAGAGGATTGATCCCTAAATCTCAAAAGGGGTCCCTCAAAATGCCAGGTGACAATGATGATGACGATGCCTAGGACAGACACATCCTAAGGAATACGTAACAAAGTTTGTTCTTCAGAAGGACACATCTAAAGAATACTGATGTGAAGAGGAGTGATTCTTAGATGTCAAGAGGATCCCTCAAAAAATGTTGGATGACAATGATGATTCTTAGGAAGGAGACATCCTAAGGCATGAATGACAAAGGCTATTCTTTAGGACACATCTAAAAGATAACCAAGAGTTGGCAGTTTGATAGGTTATGATCATTTGACTTTATTTGACCAAGTTTGGCTTGTGTTGACCATATGTCAATTTCATTTGACATGCTGATGTGATTACCATGCTGAATAAATGATTGTTTCACTTTGTTGATGACTAACTTAGAATCTCCATAGACATGCAGTGTTCTTCTTTTCCATTTGATTTCCATTCTAAGTTCTGTAACCAGTGCCTTGTATTCTGCCACATTATTTATGCATGGGAAAGCTATATGGAAAGACTTAGGAATGGAGTCTCCTTGAGGGGTGATGAATAGGATTCCTGCCTCCGAGCCATGGTTTGTGTGTGATCCATCAAAGTAGAGTCTCCAAGGTGACTTAGGTTCCGTATGGAATATCGACTCATCTGGAAAATCTGCCACTAACGGGTGATCACTTTGTAAAGCTGTGTCCGCCAATTGGTCTACTATGACTTGTCCTTTTATTGCCTTTCTTTCTACATATTGAATATCATATTCGCTTAGAATCATGACCCATTTTTCCAGACATCCTGGTAATGCTTCCTGACTTAACAAATATTTGAGGGGGTTGATCTTTGCTACTAGTTGTGTCTAATGGCTTAACATATAATGTCTTAGCTTCTGTGCTGCAAAAACCATGGCTAGACAAGCCAATTCAATTGATGTTTAGTTTAGTTCATACCTGACCAATGTCTAACTAATGTAATATATAGCTCTTTCTTTTTCTTCTTGGTCGTTCTGCACTAGTAATTCCCCCAATACTGAAGTAGTGGCAGAGATGTATAATATCAAAGGATTTCCTTGAACGGGAGGCATAAGGACTGGCGGTGACAATAGGTAATCTTTTATTTGCTGAAAGGCTTCTTGGTATTTATCTTTCCACACAAAGGGGATACCTTTGTGTAGAAGATATTGGAATGGTTGGCATTTGTTAGCCGATTGTGCTATCAATCATAGGATAGATTGTAGTCTACCTTGTAGGGTTCTGAGTTCACTGATTCCTCTCGGTGGAGGCATGTCTATGATGGCTTTTACTTTTGTTGGATCGACCTAAATGCCTCTTTGAGAAACTATGTATCCCAAAAAATTTCCTAATGTTACACCGAAGATGCATTTCTTAGGATTTATCCAGACTTTGTATTCTTCTAGTCTCTTGAAAATTGTGTCTAACACTTTTAGATGATCCTTTCTTGTTACTGATCTAGCCAAAAGGTCATCTACATAATCTTCCATTATTTTATGCATCATGTCATGAAAGATTGTGGTCATAGCCCTCTTATATGTGGCGCCTACATTCTTGAGACCAAATGGAATGGCATTCCAATAGTATGTACCCCAAGGGCAAGTGAATGTTGTTTTATGTTGGTCTTCAGGGACAATACAAATCTGATTATAGCCAAAGAAACCATCCATGAGGGACAACATCTCATATCCTGCTGTGAGGTACACTATGATATCAATACTCGGTAAAGGAAATTCATCTTGTAGACACCGAAATCTGGTTTAGGCCTGCGACTTCCACATTCTTCATATTTCATATTCTTCATGGTCATGATTAAATAATGCCAATTATTTAATTATTCTCTATAGTCTTTAATTCTTCTATTGATTAAATAATCTTAATTATTTAATTAATTCATCTTAACATTAATTCTTCTATTGATTAAATAATCTTAATTATTTAATTAATTCATCTTAACATTAATTCTTCTATTAATTAAATAATCTTAATTATTTAATTAATTCACACTTTTCTTTTATTCTATCTCTACACTAAATAAACGCTTTTTATTTAATTATATTACTAATTAACCTTATTCTTCTTGTCAAATTAAATAAATTCTTATTTAATTTACTCTTTATTATATTTCAACTATAATTAAATAAATTCTTTATTTATTTAATTATCCATTTAAATCCCTTCATCATTTAATTAAATAAATATTATTTAATTATTCTTCAAATATCGAGTCTTGAATTAAATGAATTATTTAATTCATTAATTCTATTTTAACGCATTCTTCTATATTTTAGATAATTATGTGAGTTATCTAAGTATTCACTTTTACTCAACTCAACATCTATTTTAATCGTTCAGTCAACTATTGATTTAATGTCTGAGTGGCGTCTTCGAGTAATCTCTTCATCTAACCATTCAATCATCCACTTCTAATTCAATTGCGTGTACAAGTGGATTAATTAAATATTCTTATTTAATTAATTAAGTGTTGTGCGTGCATTCGAACAGAGAGTCGTTATAATAAATCTTCATCTTTGTCATGCAAAGATAATTCTTCTCTTTTCGAATGTCGAACTGAAGATTAAATCATTCATTTAATCTTTAATTCTATTTTCTAATTTGAATGACTCATGTCAATACTATCAGTTATCTAATTGCATGTCTAATCAGTCAATCTCAACCATCTGTTGATCTTTCAATCTTGGCCTATCGTTCGAATAATCAATTTTCTATAAATTCATTTGTCATTCTTCATTCCAATCTCTCTCGCGAATTTGATAACTTTTGAGACCACTTTTGTCTTGAATCTTCGATATTTTGCTAATCACTATCTTAGGCTATACTTGCACGAATTACTTGAAAATCTGAGGGCAATTATACCATACAAGCGAAATGGAGAAGGGCAATCGAGATGATTCATGGAAATACATTTGAAAATTGGTGAGATTGTTCTAGTTTTAATTACGTTTTTACTTTCCCATGTTCTTTGTTGCTTAACGTATGAATTTGCATTCTAGATTTAGTATTTGTATGCATGTGTGCTTCTAACGATCTAATCTTCTTTGTTGTCTATTGTGCATGAAGGCTTGTTTCATTTTCAGACGTTACATTTTGGTGAACCCGACGTGAATTACTAACCCTCTTGATTAACATTTTTTGTTTGGAAATTTTTGGTGTTTTTTGTGTTGAAAGGTGTAGGTACTTTTGAATAATCTTGAAAATCACACATTTTGGAGTCTTTTGAGGTCAAATAAATAGCATGGTTGCATCCGGAAGGGTCGAGAGATGAAGATTCATATATTATATTGCATATTTTCGTTAAGGGAAGCATTTTTTACAAGAAAAACACAATTTTTTTGTGGCTGCGAGCCAGAATGACGCATTTGCAAGAAGAATGACGCATTTGATTTAAAAGTGACGCATCTGCAATTCTTGAACCGCAATTGAGTTTCTAAACCGCATATGCAATTCTTGAACCACAATTGAGTTTGTGAACTGCATCTGCAATTCCTGAACAGCAATTGAGTTTCTGAACCGCATATGCAATTCCTGAACCGCAATTGAGTTGTGAACCGCATCTGCAATTTATGAACTGCATTTGCAATTCCTGAACCGCAATTGAGTTTCTGAACCACATCTGGCATAGAAACAACACATCTACAATTCCTAAACCGCAATTGAGTTTCTGAACCGCATCTGACAGAGAAACGACGCATCTAACAATTCGTAAACCACAACTGGTATCCCGAGCCGCAACTAAAAAAGTAGCAATGCATCTGACTGGTAACGAAGCGACGCAATTGACTGGTAAAATTTTATTTCTACTTTCGGCAATCTAGAATTTTCAATTGATTTTCGTGTTACTGATATTTGATTTTCAGCGTGTGGCCATTTGGAGTTAACAAGCTTTTGCAGGATGATTGACGAAGACAATATTGAAAATTACTAATTAGTCTTTCTACAGGACGTTTGTTGAAGACCCTAGTTAAATTTAAAACAGATTGTTTGGTAGCGTAGAAAATCTTTCATTTGGATTAAAATTAACAAGTGTCTACTGTGTTTGGTGTGAAAGCACAAGTTTGGTCACCCTTACGATTTGGTATATCGGAGTATCCTCTCCTGATCCGTGCGATCCTAGGTGTAAGAGAAACTACCAACCCCAGAACCTGGGTCTCTCTGGTGGGAAAAAGTACTCACCCGAACACTCGTGACCGGTAGCACCTCAACCCGAGGGACTTCCACCAATATAGCAGTGCCCTTGGGGAAACCCCAAGAATCACGAGTGTGGTTCTGATGAGATGGATGAAAGGGGACCGCCGTATGGATCACACCCCATGAACGGAATGCCTGAATTAAATACCCTTTGTTGTAGAGACCAACCTATTTGTGGCCGTTGCTTGGTATTAGTGTAGGGTACAGTATCATGCTCGAACATTACTCACTACTGATCCCCTTGAGTAGAGATAGCGGTTCTTGGGAAGTCACTGCCCAAAGAATTCAGAATTGGTGTGCTCGAAAGACGTTAATGAGTCGTGGAGGGGAGCCAATGCCACAAAATTCCTAAGCTATCCACTCTCGAGAAGGAAAGGTGTTCATCACCAATCTGGGGTATTTCGGTGAGCTATACAAGTATACAAACCTTAGGCCTTTGGCCTGTTAGGATGTGCTTGTCTGTTATCACTTTAAACGTTCTTGGAGTCCAAAATTGAAACTGAAAACACTTTGTCTTATGATTGTCTTTGATTGTCAGAATTTGATCATTTAAACTGAGTCAGTTTAAATTTTATGTCACTGAAAATTCACAGAGAGTCGCAACTATTCACCAGAAACACACATCTGTACTTTTGAGTCGCATCTGTTACTTTTGAGTCGCATCTGTCAATTTTGAGTCGCATCTGTTACTTTTGAGTCGCATTCTGTCAGTTAGAGTCGCATCTGTCAATTTTGAGTCGCATCTGGTAATTCTGAGTTGCATTTGCAGTTTAGACCGCAATTGTTAATCCTGTGACGCATCTGCTAATCTTGAGATGCATCTATTAATCCTGTGATGCATCTGTTAATCCTGCACCGCATCTGTCTGATTACCAGAAAAACCAAAATTCATTGTCCAGTCATCACATTTGCACCAGTTTCAGTGTTCTTCATACAAACAGTCTTCAAAAATAGAAACCTGAAATGATTTGCTCAATTTTGCATCCTTTAGGTTCATTTAGTCATTACCATAGTTGTCTTCAGTTAGAGTTTACCTTCATCTTAGGGTACATATCACCTTGCATTAGACTTCTAGAAAGGTCACTTTTACAAACTTTAGGAGTAGTCCACCGTCTATACTCTAGAAAGGTCATAATGTCAACAAAATCTGTCATTGAACCTAGTCTTATCATCTTATACTTTGTCCTACAGAGATTCCTCCTAGCTCATCAGTCTAGTTAGAAACTCAACTTGTCTTTGATCCTCGTCTTACATTGGTTCCTTGACTTAACTAAATTGACACCTTGGTTTCACTTTAGGCAGTTGGTCTCTTCATCTTGGGTTCATAGATTTGATCACTTTAGGGTCTTGCTTAGACTTTGCATCTTTAGGGTCTAGACTAGTGTCATCCTAGGACATCCCTTATTTTGCATAAAAAAATCCCAAAAAAAACATAGCTTAGGTTGCATACCTTAGATTTAAGTCACTCTTTGCATTGTCATACCTTCATCATACTCCATATCTTGTCATAACCTAACCATCATGTCTGCAATTTACCTTGATATGCGTGCTAGTCAAGTTGAATACCAGTTACTCCATAATGGTCAATACCAACAAGCCCTAGACTTCAAAAGACAATATATCCAATCCAAGTGCCAAACAATGTCAACCCATGGTCAGCTACCCACATATCATTCCTACCAACAATCCATAAGTCCTAGTTCTCCATCCATCTACCCTCATTATCAAGAGTCCCTCAGCATAATCCCTGCCATGAATCCACAACAAACGTCCACTTATCACCCTTATCCTAACCTTGACAAGGGAAATCGACCTTCCACTAATCCCTTCCAAGCCTCCATGTCCTATCATAGTCCTTCATCCACTAATCCCTTCCAATCCTCCATGTCCTATCCTAGTCTTTCATCGACTAATCCCTTCCAAGCCACTCCATCTCAATCAACATTTAGTCATGAAAATACATCTATTCATGGTCTCCAAAGTCCCATCCCATCTACTAAACTTGAGGATACATGTCAAATGGAAAGTCTAAAGCATGACTTCGTGGCTTCACCTTCATGTCAAGATCAAAGTAGTCTATCCCACGATCCTATCTTTAAGTCCATCCAAGAAGTCCTTCTAGATAATCATGGCATCCAAAGTACACTTATCCTTGATCAAGATTCCATTCCCAACCATATTATTCAAGACAAACCTATCTTTGATCAAGACACTACTATTGAGCAAGAAGTCCAAAATGATCCACTCCTTGACCTTTATGCCATTCATGATCAAAAATTTGAAGACAACCCTATCCAAGTACCAAATGCATCCATTTCCCAAAATGAGACACTTGCCTCCTTTGGAAACATAGATGATATTCCTCTAGAACAAGAGTCTCCTACTATAGACATATTTACAAATGATCAAACTATAGCTGAGTTCATTGGACTCTATGACAATGACCATAAAGATGGTTTTGAAATTGACTTGGAAGCACCAGAAAAATCCTCTAAATCTGATGTGTCACAAAATCACACCAAAGATATCCAACATGTCAATGAAGCTAAGACATCCTATCAACTAGGATCATCCACTTTTATCAAATCAGGCTTTCTTGAAGAGGAGAAGATTCCAAGTAACATTTTCCACAAACACAATGATGGGTTAGCATCTTGCTTCCAAAATGAAAAATACCCCATCGCAAACAGAATCTCTCAGAGCATGCAGTATCAAGGAAAAGCACTAGGCATACACGAGCAAGGAATTCTAGAACTAGTACAGTTTCAAGAAAATCCTAGACATCAAGGTCTTGGTTATTCTTCAGTCAATAAATCTAATGATGTTAATGGTATCTTCTCGATATTGGGGGAAACTTTATCTGATACAAACATCAAAATGGAGGCCATGAGTAGTTCTTATCATAAGGTTTTTGCCAACACTCCTTCCATCCATACCATAAATTGTCATTCCAACATGAATAAACCTTCCATTTGGAACCAACGAAAACAAAAGTCTTCCAAATTCAAAATTCAAACTCAAATATCAAAGGCCATTGAATCAATCAAAAATCCAAGTGGAGAAATAAAGTTAAAATGGATCAAGCAAAGAAAATAGTTCAAAAGTAAAAGTCAATCAAAATGTGGAGCCACAAGAAAAGAGGACTCCCACATATAATAAATGTCCACCTCCTTCAAAATGGTCATCATACAAGTCATATAAAAGTCATGGTTCCAAACATTATCCCAATCTAAAACCCAGTCTCCATCATCCATCACCCCAAGTTTGGCAAATGAAAATTCCTACATCTAAATTGCGAAACGCATCTACCATCATCCATCATAATCCTACATCTCGCCTAAAGTCTAAAATTCCTACGTCACAAATCCGTCGCATCTTGGCAGCAACTCTTTATTGTAAGGACTCCCATGGCACTCTATCACGATGTGCGTATTTTGATAAGGCCAACTCTAGTGTCAACAAGGATCACAATGACATCAATCAATTGTATGCAAGTGCTATGATCCTGACAAGGAAACTACTTCATCAAGGTCATTATTGGCATATCATGGCACCGGTCTCTACATCAGCACCATCAATGGATTCGGCACAATCAGTGATCATCTAAAGCATCAGGGCCATTTAAAAAAAAAAAAAAAGAAAGAAAGAAAGAAAAAAAGTCACTTTGATGAAAACCTGGCAAACAGGCATCTTGGTGACACCAAAAAGAAAAGAAAAAAGTGAAGAGAAAAATTTCGTCCAATAGTGAAAACCATTCTTATGGCGCTTTGGATAAGTACCATGATGAAAACCTAGAAAATAGGCGTCATGTGTAAGCCATTATCTATGTGGACTATTACACTTGGGGGCAAGTTGTCTCATCTCCCATACCCTTCGTATGACATTTCCATCTATCCATCTTAGCCCTACCTCTCATGTCCATTTTCCCAGCTACTTTGATCTTGATAAGGACGGGTAGAAACATAAATCATGCTTTGGAAAAAATCTTGACATGTCTATCCTCTGGTCATACACTATCCATGAAATATCATGTCATAGCCTTCATAGCATTTTTCCAAACAAGTTATCCTTATATGAGATACCTATCGCATGCCTTGGTTTTTCCCTTGTCAATGGTCTAAGGATCTTCTATCATCCCATCCAATCTTGAAAAGTCATTCCAAATGCAACAAGCCCAATCCATATAATCTTCCTATGTATCCTAGCGCATCATTCAAAACATTCCTTGGCTTTGTTTCTAGCATGGCTGCAAACCTTGATCCTTTAGTCACATTATCATCATCCTCATGTTGTTTCAAGATGTGTCCTTCCTATGTCAAACAACATTGTCACCATCCTCATCACCTGTCAATTGGTTTTCAGCTTGACTAGGGGCAAGATCATGGTTGTCCTTGGATTCTTGTGCATAATTGCTTGGTTGCTTGTAGGAATCACTCCCCTGTACATAGTCCTTATCCGTGTACATAGTCCACTATCCTGTACATATCCCTTACCTTTTGTGTCCATCACTGGTATATATCATTCCTAATAAGTGGTAGTCTTTTCCATAGCTTGGAATGATTGACATCGACAACATTTCATATCCCTTATTTTACCCTATTCATAATCAATTGGTCTTATACTCGACTGGGGGAAAATAGTTAAAATGTGTCATATTGGTTCTTACATTGGTTGTGTTGAAGACATTAAAACCATGAAAAATCCAAAAAACATTGCAAAATGACCTGAGAAAACACAAAAAAACATCAGAAAACATTTCAAAAATCCAAAAATAGAGTCAGAGTCAGTCGCGTTTGTCAGTCTTTGTCGTTTGTCGAACTACGTTGCCTCTGCGACTGGACGTAGGCAAGGCCATCTGCCGATGTTCCCCCGAGGCATTAGGTCAGTCCGTTTAGGTTTGTATGTATAAAGTCTTGCGTCAATCCATATGTCTATATGACAAGGTCTTTGGTAGTGTCGAACTACGAGGTCTCTGCGTGTACAACGTAGGCAAGGCCATCACACGATGAGCCCCCGAGGCCGCACTAGGTCAGTCCATTAGGGTTCGTCACTTTCACTTTCACACACGTCTTCTATTTGTAGTCAGTCTTGTCGGTCGCAGTCAAGTCAAACTATGAGGTCTCTGCGTGTACAACGTAGGCAAGGCACATCACACGATGAGCCCCCGAGGCCGCACTAGGTCAGTCCTTTAGGGTTTGTCATCACACACAGTCAATTATCAACACGTCATATCAAGTCATGCATTACTCTGGTGAACAAGTCAGCAATGTCTCTGAGTCATATCAAACAACTTGCCAAACAAAACAATTCAAACAGATCAACCAAAAGTCTGCTCCAGGATGTGTCCTTCTTGGAAACAGATGTTATCAAAACAATCAACCTATGTCTTATTCAGGATGTGTCCTTCCTGCATAATTGACAAAGTCAAACAATCAAACATAGCCTTACACAGGTTATCACATCAACGGTATCTGACTCAACGTCTTATACGATACATGACTTTCTGAAACCAGGCTTTGTCATGCCTTATACAGATAGTCATAACATCGAAACCAGACTCACAATCTTATCTGATTATGAGTCCTTCCTGCATAATTGACAAAGTCAAACAATCAAACATAGCCTTACACAGGTTATCACATCAACGGTATCTGACTCAACGTCTTATACGATACATGACTTTATGAAACCAGGCTTTGTCATGCCTTATACAGATAGTCATAACATCGAAACCAGACTCACAGTCTTATCCAGTATGTGTATCTCCTGCAATCAGGCTCTATCAATCAAACAAACCAAACAAACAAATCATGTTTTGGCAATATTTTCATTAGCTTTTTGACTTTATGGCTTATTTATCTTATCATTTATCTTGGATTGATGATTAGGATTCATGTTACTAGCTTTCTCAAGGATGTCCCATGAAGGATTTAGAGAAGCAACGATGTATCAGAATTCTATTTTCTTTGACTATTGTCTATCGACTATCTTTTTCAATTTGATTTTGAGTCATGTTACTAGTTTCCTCAAGGATGTCCCATGAAGGATTTAGAGGAGCAATGACGTCTCATGACCTGCCTTTTCTTTTGTTTGCTGTCTGTGGTTTGTCCTAACAAAAAGACTGGGGCAACTTGTGTCCTTAGTATGAGTTAGTGACAATCCTTGTCTGCGACTGTCTGTTATTAGCAAGTGGATGACCTTGCACACCTTGATCTATGTCATATCATAGTGTTTTTCTCCATTTGTATTAGTCCCGCCCTGATGATAAAGTGCAATACCTTTTGTGATACAACAAAACATCGAAGATTCCTAATACTAACATCTATCTCCTGTCTTTCATTCTTTCTCAATCTTTCTTTTCGCACTAACATTTCTTCTTTTCTACATCTTCACCACCTTTTATCTATTTTCTTTCTATCCTTTTTTTCTTTCATCTTCTAGTTCTCTCATCAATTTCAAGAGCACACTCATGTTCTTTGAACCCGCCTGCCTCGAGGGGACATACCTTCACCTTTTTATTACATCGGGCATGACCGGGCCATATTTATCGATTTTGACAACGCCAAAATGACATTGTATCAAAGAGGGCAAATGTAGACACCGAAATCTAGTTTAGGCCTGCGACTTCCAATATTCTTCATAATTCATATTCTTCATGGTCATGATTAAATAATGCCAATTATTTAATTATTCTCTATAGTCTTTAATTCTTCTATTGATTAAATAATCTTAATTATTTAATTAATTCATCTTAACATTAATTCTTCTATTGATTAAATAATCTTAATTATTTAATTAATTCATCTTAACATTAATTTCTTCTATTAATTAAATAATCTTAATTATTTAATTAATTCACACTTTTCTTTATTCTATCTCATTAATTAAATAAACGCTTTTTATTTAATTATATTACTAATTAACCTTATTCTTCTTGTCAAATTAAATAAATTCTTATTTAATTTACTCTTTATTATATTTCAACTATAATTAAATAAATTCTTTATTTATTTAATTATCCATTTAAATCCCTTCATCATTTAATTAAATAAATATTATTTAATTATTCTTCAAATATCGAAGTCTTGAATTAAATGAATTATTTAATTCTATTAATTCTATTTTAAGCATTCTTCTATATTTTAGATAATTATGTGAGTTATCTAAGTATTCACTTTTACTCAACTCGACATCTATTTTAATCGTTCACTAACTATTGATTTAATGTCGAGTGGCGTCTTCGAGTAATCTCTTCGTCCTAACCATTCAATCATCCACTTAATTCAATTGCGTGTACATGCAGATTAATTAAATATTCTTATTTAATTAATTAAGTGTTGTGCGTGCATTCAACAGAGAGTTGTTATAATCAATCTTCATCTTTGTCATGCAAAGATATTTCTTTTTTTCGAATGTCGAAGAAGATTAAATCATTCATTTAAATCTTTAATTCTATTTTCTAATTCGAATAACTCATGTCAATACTATCGTTATCTAATTGCATGTCTAATCAGTCAATCTCAACCGTCGTTGATCTTTCAATCTTGGCCTCGTTCGAATAATCAATTTTCTATAAATTGATTTGTCATTCTTCATTCCAATCTCTCACTTAATTTTGTAACTTTGGAGAGCACTTTTGTCTTGAATCTTCGATATTTTGCTAATCATTATCTTAGGCTATACTTGCACGAATTACTTGAAAATCTGAGGGCAATTATACCATACAAGCGAAATGGAGAAGGGCAATCGAGATAATTCATGGAAATACGTTTGAAAATTGGTGAGATTGTTCTAGTTTTAATTACGTTTTTACTTTCCCATGTTCTTTGTTGCTTAACATATGAATTTGCATGTTAGATTTTAGTATTTGTATGCATGTGTGCTTCTAACGATCTAATCTTTCTTGTTGTCTATTGTGCATGAAGGCTTGTTTCATTTTCAGACGTTACACATCTTTTGGGCATGCCTTATTTAGGTCTCTAAAATCTGTGCAGACACTGATCATTCCATTTGGCTTTGTTACTAGCAACAGGTTAGATATCCATTCAACATAATCAATAGACTGTATGAACCCAGCATCTAGAAGTTTTTTCAACTCGGCCTTGACCAATAGACTGACCTGAGGATGCATTTTGCGTAACTTCTGTTTAACTAGTTTGGCATTAGGCAATAGTGGCAGATGGTGCAAAACTAGTTTTGGGTCTAATCCTAGCATGTCAGCATAGGACCATGGGAAGTTGACTTTATGTTCTGCAAAGAATTTGAGAAATTTTGGTCTCTCTTCTTCAGTCAAGGATGCGGCAAAGAGGACCATTTTGGGATCTTCTGCTATTGATATGTTGTCTTCTATGGTTTACTCTATGAGCATAACTAATTTCTCTTGAGTTACGAGAAGAAAGTCCAATCCTCCATCTTTGGGTGCCTCAGAGAGGTTTTCACCCACAGATACATCCATTTTTTTTCACTTTTTGTCGTCAGAAGGTTCCTTTTGGTTTTCACCTAAAGACGTTTCATTTTTTGCTTTATTCTTATTTTGAATTTTGCGACTGGAGGACAGAGTAGTCTTTCCAAAGTAGGTTGTACAATCTAGGTCAATGGTGAATCTTGCCTTGTCATCACCACTAGGTATGGCCTCACGTAATCCCATAAATTCTGCAATGGCCTCATCATTTTGAAAGGTGTTCAAGACTAGTAGGCCTTGTTGGTCCAAATTGATTAGTTGAGGATAAGCTAGGGAAATGCCATCGTCAGTGTTGGTGAATTGAGGGGAGGATGTAGAAAGAATGTAGATGGATTCAGTGATATTGTAGATGGAATTGTCATCATCCAATTCCACATCAGACTCTATCCAATATTCCCCTTCATTAGTCTCATATTTGTTGTCAAAATAAAGGGTGAAGGACTTAGAGTCATGGTTGTAAGTGTCGTTTGGTAATTCAGATGGATTGGACTTAAGGGATTTAGACAGTAGGGTTTGTATGTCATGGGGAATGGTAATGGGACTACGACTGTTCGATGCCTGATCGATTTTAAATGTTTTTCCAAAATCTTTGTTCAAAGGTCACTTCCCCATCTTCAAGGAACAAATCATCAAGGCAACAGTCACTTAAGGATCGTTTGGAGCCAAATTTCCACTCTTCGGAGTCAGTTTCGGTGAAGGTTTCCTTAGCGGTCTTGACACTTTCCGAAGCATGCATGTGCTCACTCGAAATTCCACTGGTATGTCGGTCGTCATTGCCAGGAAATCCATACCCTAATCCAAGATACTTTGGTATTTTAAAAGATTTTATGGGCTCTCTTCATCCAATTTATTTTTTCCTAGGCCACTATTTCCATCATATCCTTTAGCCTTCACCATGTCATATCCATTGGCATATTTCTTAACTGGTAATGGGGGTAGGTCTGCCATTTCCTTATAGAGACATCTTGTAATATCAGCCAGGTCCTTGTTACTCATGTCTCCCTATTTTATGAAAACCGTTTGTGGTGGAAATTTGAAAATTTCTTTGGTTTCCATTCTAAAACATGGTTGACCATAGACCTTCAGAGACTTGGGCATTTTTGTGATGCTATATGTCGTATGCAGTTTGAATTCTCCACAGCCTAGGTCCTGGATCTTGACGTTGGATTCATCCTTAGGAAGTGTGGAAGATGGTGGTGTAGTGGAAGATGTGGATGGAGTAGACGTAGAAGATGATGCGAGTGTGGATGGGTCAATGTATTTAGAAGAAGAGGAGCCAGGAGCTTCTTGGTTGATGGGCACTTAGTTTTCAGAAATACCACTTAGGTTTGTGCAATATTGAAGAGTCTCCATATATAGTGATCTTCATGTCATCAAATGGGAATTTTAAGCATTGCTGATATGTGGAGGGTACGGATTTTAGGGCACGAATCCATGGATGACCGAGCAAGATGTTGTAAGGTAATTCTAGATCTAGGACCTGGCAAGTTGTATCCATAATGACTAGTCCCACTCTAGTAGGAAGAGAAATAACGCCTCATGAAGAACGTTCTTCATCATCATATGCTTTTATGACTATACTCTTTGTAGGGTCTATGCATGCATCAAAAAATCCTAGAGCCTTAACTAGTTTTAAGGAGCATATCTTCAATCCTGCTCCGCCATCTACTAAAACTATTCTGACCTTGTTTTTATGGAAGAAATTTTGAATGTGTAATGCATCATTGTGGTTAGTCTTGGGTGAAGAGTAGTCTTTATTCGAAAAGGAGACATGGTGAGGTGTAGTGAGGTATCCTACCATGGTCTCAAATTGGTTGACATCAATATCCTTAGGGACTGATGAATCTTGCAGGGTTTTATCTAGTATAGCCTTATGCATGGGAGATATGTGAAGCAACTCGAGTATAGAAATTTGTGCGGGAATCTTTCCAAGTTGGTCGATATGGTTAAACTGACTCTTACATTGCCACTATTTTTTGGATGAGCCGGGTTGTGATTGTTTAGGAGATGGACCAGGTATGGTGATTTTAGGTTGCCTAGCAGGAGGCAGACTAGCTATGGTGACCTTCCCACTTCAAGTAGTAGCATTGCATTCGGGTGCTCTCTTGACTGTGATGGTATTGACACATTCATTATCAGTTCGGATATTGTTTATAGTGGTTCCACCAGAATAGTCATACTTGGCACAGGCAAAATTGGCTTGATTATTGTTTATCTTTGGACCTGACGTGGAAGCATTATTAGAACCATGGTCTTGTAGTGGGTTCTTATGAATGGTATGATTTGAATTAGAGGAAAATTGTGGTCCACCTACCTCAATGATATGATTCTCGATAAGGTCTTGTACCAGATTATTCAGTTGTCGATGGGAAGAAATTTTATGTCCTTTTTCTCGATGATAATTGCAAAATGCATTATCGTCCCACCATACTGGTTTGAATTGTCCTGGGTCATATGGTTTTGGTTCTTGAAGTATGATGACACCATTCTGAAGGCGTTTCTTGAGGACTTCTTCAATGGGTTCACCCAAAGGAGTGTATGTGTGACCCCTAGGGAATTGTTTCATCTGACAGTATTGTCCTTAATTATTTTGGCTGCTTTGGTTATTTCTGGGGACATTAGTAAGAGGTGTCAATATCGTTGTTGATTTTTTTTGTGGTTGAACCCCTTTTAGAGATAGTACATGACCCATAGTGTTTCCAACCTTGGCGTCCACAACACCATCGTTGGTAACATGTTTATTTTTGACCCAGTACTTATTTTTGTCAGTGGGAGGATTTGCATTTGTGTTTTTAGGACCGTATCTTAGCTCTCCCTTTGCAATGAGGGATTTCTCAATTTGGACACCTTTTTTAACTAGGTCCATGAAGGTTGTGCAACAATGTACTTGTAATGCATATTTTAAGAGTCCTAGAAGTGTTTGAACGAACATGTCCACCTTTTCCTTTTCAGGTATGTCAATGTGGCAACAACTAGCTAGACTTCTCCATTTTTGTAAGAATGGGATGAATGTTTCACCAACATCCTCTTGTGTGAGATTGCATAAGCTAGTAATAGAGGTGTCCATGTCAATGTTGTACGCATAATTTTTTATGAATTTATGTTTAAGCTCATCCCATGTTTAGATATCCTTTTGAGTGGAGAACCATTCAAGAGTAGGACATGCAAGACTTTTAGAAAAAATTCTCATCAAGTATGTTTGTTCATAGGCGACGTCCATATAGTTGGTTGCAAATTCATGGACATGTTCAAAGGGGTTTGTCTTTCCTCTGTATTTGGTAAAAATAGGTGACATATCCTGGAGGAAATGGTGGCATGTATAAGTTCATGTCAAAGGGATATACGGATAGATCATATGACACTTCTGATTTTTTTCTAGATATTTGTATGTTTTCTATGGTCTTCTCTAGACCCATCATTTTTTCTTGTAAGGCATCGATTATAGGGTCATTTGTGCTCCCATACATAGGATTGATTAGTACTCCATAGGTCCCCACTTTTTGTGCATGGATATTGGTGTATTATGGAGGGATGGATTGTTGTGACATGTGTGATGTGTTTTGATTGGTGTGTTGTTGGTATTGAAAGTTTGAATTGGGGGTATTTTGGTAAGTATGAATATGGGATGAGTATCTTGGGATGTGCCTCCCATCCATTTGGGTCAATATTTGAGGAATATGGTGACCATGAATATTTTGGTGTGAATGATGCCATGGGCTGTGTGTTTTGACTACCTTGTCCAAATTGTTGGGTTTGGACAAGGGGAATGTTCATATTTTGTCCTTGGGAGGTGATCGCATTTGACTATGTTGACATGTTAACATTTTTTTGTTGTCTTTGAATAAAGATACATCATTTTCCTCCACCCAAAGGATTTTGTGAGATACCAATGAGAGGATATGACAAAGATGTACTTATGGTATTAGATGTAGTTGTCAATGGAGGATTTGTATGCCTTGATGATGCCCCCATGGAATTTACCGTAGTGGTAAAGAGAGGATTGGAATAACTTTCCCACATTTCCAAGGACCCAAAGGTGGTTCCAACCGATTATGATAGTGTTGAGGATATTGTGGGTACTGTGACAGATTGTGATCCTCCAATGGATGTAGCGTTTATTGAATTGGAGTTGTTTCGAATGTTGGATGTAGCACTCACGGTTGTTGTAGCATCAAAAAAGGTATTGCTCATAGTGTTTGGAGGTTGACCACTATTTGACATGTTATGCGCGTTGTTGACATTAGGGTCAGGAGATGTTGATCTCAACATGTTAATGTCAAATCCATCGGGTAATTTAGCTCCTTGACTTAAGAGTATGGCAAAATATCTGTCTCTGTCATATAGGACCATTTGTTCCACAAATTGGGATGCCTTTGGATCTTGTGCTGCTACCTCTAGATTTTCCTCAAGTATTTTTCTGTATTCATCCTTACGTAAGAATGGTTCAAAGGGATTATTTGATGAGGATGGTATGGTCGTGAGAGGTTGATTATTCGTGTTGCCAAATGGATCATCAAATGTCCAATTTGGGTCATACATGTGATTGTTAACATTGGAAGTGGAGTTTTGTCCAAAATTTTCCATTTGTTGTTTTTGTCTTTGGAGTCTAGTTTCCACCATAAAATGAGATTTCTCAAATGAAAATGACAAATAAATGCAAGGATGACAATGCAAGACTATGTTTTCTAAAGAAAATTCCAACTAGGATGACTAGGTGATGATGACATTTGTCTAAGGAAATGATTGATGTAAGATGAAGAGGTTGTCAAAGCCAAAATGTCAAATGAGGACTAAGATGGTGATGTTGACTAAGGACTTAATATGATAAACACAAGGTCTAGGTTCAAAATGATGACTAGAATGAATAATATTTTTGTAATTTTGGGAATAAAGTATGCAAGGATTAAAATAGAATGCAATTTGGAGAAAAGGATACCTAAATAGTTCTAAGCTCAATCTTTGTTTTCAATTTTGGTTACTAAAGGACTTGTTGAAAATAACAAAATGACAAGGTCAAGATGACTAGTAAATTTTCCTAACTAGACTATTGAGTTGGAAACTCTCACAAAAGGGGCAATGGCTGATAAAAAGAGAGGATGATTAAGTCCAAGATAACCTAGTTTTGAAAACAATGATGTTGCAAGTTGTGCTGAGATCAACCTAATCCAAAGTATGCAAGGATTGAAACCTAGGGTCAAGTTAATGCCTAATGTATGCAACTAAAATTTGAAGGATGAAGCCTATAGTCATGAATGCAAACTAATGGTTGAAATTTTTGAACAATTTCAAAGTTGGTTTCTGACAGAATCCCCTTGGAAATAGTGTTTGACAAAACATTGACAGAGTTTAGACTAAGTTTGGAATTTGTATGAATATTTTCCTTCTATAAGGCAAATATCTCATTTGAGACTTCGAATGCATCAGAGTATTTTGACTGTGTTTCAATTTAAACGAATACGGCTCTGGGACTAACAAATGTGAAAGGACTTTGTAGATGCAGTTATGTTAGGTTTAGATGCATCGCGACGCAAATAGATGTGGTGTTTGTGGGATGAAATGCAGTTTAACAGTGCAATTGCGTCTCAGTATTTTTCAGATGCATTTCAAAAAAGTGAATGCATTTCAATAGTTGCAACATAGTTTGTTAAAATTTAGTTTCTTGATGTATTGAGACCAAATCTAATATGTCTAATGTTGAATGTTTTGTTCAAAAGTGTAAATGTGGTGAATAATGTTGAAAAATCTAGCAAGCACTTGACAAGCACAATGTTTTGAGTGTAAGCAAGCACACATAAGACAAGTACAATCCTAATAGGCCAATAGGCCAAGGGTTTCTATACTTGGTATAGCCCACCAATATACCCCGGATTGGTGCGGAGCACCTCTCCTTCTCGAGAGCAGATAGCTTCGAATTTTGGTGGCACAGGCTCCCCTCCATGACTCATTAATGTCATTCAGGCACACCAACTTTGGATTCTTGGGTAGTGACTTCCCAAGAACTACTATCTCTACTCAAGGGGATTAGTAGTGAGTATCTTAGGGCATGATATTGTACCCTGCACTATACCAAGCAATGACTAAAAAATGGTTGGCCTCTAAAATAATAGGTGTTTAGTAAAGGCATTATGTTCGTAGGGCATGATCTATGCACCGATAATCCCCTTTCAGATCCATCTCGTCGAAACCATACACATGATTCTTGGGCTTTCCTCAAGAATCCACTTTTATATACCAGTTGTAAGTCCCTCGGGTTTAGGGTGCTACCGGTCTGAGTCGTCCTGGGGTGAGTACTTTTTCCCACCAAAATAGGCCCAAGTTCTAGAGTCAGTAACCATTTCTCTTACACCCAATATCACCTGAAAGTGCAAGGGGAGAGGATACTTCGATTACTAAGTCTTAAGGATGTATAATAGATAAAATGGGTCTGATTTTCTGATCACCAAGTTTTCACAAGGTGAGAGCATAATCACCTACCATTTGAAAACACAATTAGAAATGAAAGACATGTTTGTTTTAAATGCACTAAAAGGAAATGTGTTTTAATCTAAAAAAGACAAGCACAATTTTTAGTATTCAGTCTTCGACACTCGAACTTGCAAAACTACAAGTTGGGAGTTTTATCCACCAGTCTTGGACCCATGAAATGTAACCACCACATGCTACAAAATAAGATTAGTAACAAAAAAACCTATCCTAGGCAGAATGCAGAAGAAAACAAAAAATGTAGAAGAAAAACTAGAATGAAAAACAAAAAAAGAACAGAAAACAGGAAAACCTGAATGAAAAATTTGAAAAGAAATTTTACTAGGAAAATGCATCGTAGCAAAGCGAATGCATCTCTCTATGCAGAAAATGTGTCACGCTACCACGGTCTGGTCTGACAAGAAGATGTGGTTTAGGAATACAGACGTGTCACTTGAAGAATCAAATGTGACTCGATCTGTCAAATACGGCGTTTGCGACTTCATATGCCGTGCATTAGAGCAGTTGTAGAATTTTAGCTAGTGAATGCGGCTCGGGAAAACTCACATGTGTCGTTCCGTACCTATACCTGTAAAAAAAATAGAAAACCAAAAATTGTACGAAAACTACAAAAAAAATTAAATGGTTTGTTCCCTAAGCTTATTGTTATCAAATATGATCAAAACATGTAAACCCAAAGAACTATTATGCACAATGGAAACTAAAATAAATCAATTATACCTGTCATCAAAGCTTCCTTGATTACCTTCATAGCACCTTCTAACTTGCTGATGGTTGCCCTCAGATCGAACGTGTGAGAAATTTGAAAATAAAGACTAAGTCCTACACAAGCTTTGAAGGATTAAAATAAAGACTATGCCTATGCCTATGACAAAATGACTCTAAAATGCCAAATAACTCTAAGTATTAATGCATCAAAATAACAAAATTTATGTCTAATCTAAAAATGTGAGAAAAATAGCATTTTATAGAAAATGCAATTTTGAATGGATGGACGAGATCAACTTTCGATAGAAACCTAAAATTAGAGGACAAGATTTAATCTGATAATCCCTAATCAGGGTTAGGGAAAAATCATTAAATGAGCTGTCAAGATTGTTGGTATGTGGTGACTGATCATGCTATACTATATAGGCCATGGTATATTTTACACCTCGGCATGTATCCTTGCCGATTTTCCTCCTACTTTTTCGTGTCATCACCGAAAAAGGGAAAAATCAACAAAAAAGAAAAATCCAATTTTGTAGAACCCAAAATTTGGAAGCTTCTAAGCTTGATAAAAAGGGGTTTGGATGGGTGTTACAGGATAATGAAAACGTGATTATTCGCAAGATTGTAATAGGTTTTTGCACTGGATAATAAAATCATTGGATGGCTATAGTTTGGTGGATGTAGCCCAGATTGGGTGAACCACATTAAATTCTCTATGTTATAATTTATTCTGTGTGTTTTGGTTTCTCTGTTTATTGTTAAATTTGCATTTAATTTTTAGATATCTTCCTTTCTAACCCTAACAAGTTGTATCAAAGTGGGTTTTGTTTTGATTATCGTCTGTAGGAAGGTCTCACAGTTGAGTGGGAGAAATGGCAGATGAGGGTAAGAAGGTTGAGAAGTTTAATGGGAAAAACTATCAGTTATGGAAGTTGTAGATGGAGGACTATCTCTATCAGAAGGATTTATGGCGGCCATTGGAAGGGAAAACCAAGAAACCCCAAGCAATTTCTGATGAGGACTGGGATATTTTGGATAGAAAGGCTCTTGATAGTATTCGTTTATGCCTGGCACAATCGGTGGCCTTCAATATTACAAAAGCAAAGACAACTCAAGAGTTGATGGAAACCCTGGTGAAGTTATATGAAAAGCCTTCCACTTTGAATAAGGTATTTCTTATGAAGCGTTTATTTAATATGAAAATGGTAGAAGGTGGGTCTGTTACTGATCATTTAAATGAGTTTAATATGGTCACCAGTTAATTAAATTTTGTAAAAGTAAATTTTGATGAAGAAGTTAGGGCTCTTTTTATTCTATGTTCTTTGCCTAAAAGCTGGAATAGCTTGGTAATGGTTGTTAGCAATTCTATTTCTAGTTCGAATACATTAAAATTTGATGATGTTGGTGTTATTTTGAGCGAGGAAATTCATAGGAAAAGCTCAGGTGGAACATCCACATCAAGCAGTGTTTTGAATGCGGAAAGCAGGGGTCGAACAAAAGAGAGGAAACAATTTCAGAAATCATGGGAAGTCACGAGGAAAATAAAAGGACAGAAGGTCCCAATCTATAGACAAGAGGGATTGCTAGTACTGTGGTAAGCCAGGTCATTTAAAGAAAGATTGTTGGCCTCAGAAAAATAAAGGAGACAAAAAGGAAGGAATTCAAGAGGAAAATGTGGTAAGTAATAAATCTGATGAGGATTCTTTGATTCTTTCCCTTGATAATGCTAACGATTCTTGGGTGTTAGATTCAGGGGCTTCATTTCATGCTACCTCCCATAGAAGTTATTTTCTTAATTATGTCCAAGGGGATTTTGGGGTGGTTTATTTAGGAGATAACAAACCCTGTCAAATTGTTGGAAAGGGAAGAATCAAGATTAAGTTACATAATGGGAATCATTGGCTACTACATGAGGTAAGGCATCTTCCAAAGTTAAGCATAAATTTAATTTCAGCAGGGCAACTAGATGATGAAGGTTGTGTTGTTACATTTAGTGATAAAAATTGGAAGGTCACAAAGGGTACCTTAGTGGTAGAAAAAGGTGTGAAAGTAGGCACCTTATATCTTTGTACAGGTCATATTGTTCCTTATAATATAATTGTTACGGAACAAGGTCAATGTTCAGGAACAGTTACTCCAGTTCAGCAGGTAGAAGATCATACAGTTGTTGTGGACTCTGAATCAACACTGTGGCATAATAGACTTGGGCATATGAGTGCAAAAGATATGAAAGTACTTCATTCAAATAATGTTTTACCAAGTCTAAAATGTGTTAATATCAATTTCTGTGAAAGTTGTGTGTATGGAAAATAAAAGAGAGTAAGTTTTCTCAAGGATGGGAAGCAAAAGAAAGATGAGAAATTGGAGCTTGTGCATACGGATGTATGGGGACCAGCTCAGGTATCTTCTCTCGGTGGCTCTCTATATTATGTTACATTAATTGATGATGCAACTAGGAAGGTATGGATTTATTTTCTTAGGCAGAAATCTGGTGTATTTGAAACTTTTAAAAAATGGAGAAGCTTGGTAGAGAATGAAACGAGTAAAAAGATAAAATGTCTCAGATCTAATAATCGCGGTGAGTATTGCAGCAAAGAGTTTGAAGATTATTGTTCCTCTAAAGCTATTCGTAGGCAAAAAATGATTCCAAGGACTCCACAGGAAAATGGAGTGGCTAAGCACGTGAACAGAACAGTAATGGAGCATGCACGAACTATGAGATTTCCTATTGGGTTGCCTTTAAAAATGTGGGCAGAGACTATAAACACTGTTGTTTATTTAATTAATAGAGGTCCCTCTAATCCTTTGGGTTGTGGTATTCTAGATGAAGCATGGAAAGGTAAGAAGATGAGTTATTCTTTTCTCACAACCTTCGGTTGTGAAGCATTTGCACATGTAGATTCTGAAAATAGAACCACGCTTCATGTAAAATCAAGGAAATGTATATTTGTTGGATATGGCATTGATGAATTTGGTTATAGGCTTTGGGATTTTGAAAATCAAAAAATTGTGAGAAGCAGGGATGTCATATTCAATGAAAAAGTTTTGTACAAAGATATGTTGCTGCAGCATGAGAAGAAAGAAAATGATTATACAGTGTTGGATGATATTCCAAGCAATGATGTTTTAGTGGTTCCTCATGCTGGGAAACAACAGCAATAACAAATACCACAAACTCATGTTAGACGATCTTTAAGGATAAGTAGACCTCCAAAAAGATTCTCTCCCTCTTTGTATACTATCTTGTTAATTGATGTTGGTGAACTAGAATATTATGATGAAGCTATGTAGGTGGATACCAAGGTTCAGTGGGAGCATGGAATGGAAGAAGAAATGGACTCCTTGCTGAAAAATCAGACTTGGGAATTATGCAAGTTGCCTGTAGGTAAAAAGGATTTACCAAAAAAATGGGTTTATAGGCTGAAAGAGGAGGATGGAGGTAAGAAGATATTTAAAGCCAGATTAGTTGTAAAGGGATTTGCACAGAAAAAGGGTATTGATTTTGATGAAATTTTTTCTCCAGTTGTTAAAATGACTTCTATTCATATTGTTTTAAGTATTGTAGCTACTGAAGATTTGCATTTAGAACAACTTGATGTTAAAAGTCTTTCTCCATGGTGATTTGGAAGAGGAAATATATATGGACCAGCCACAAGGATTTGAGGTCAAAGGTAAGGAGAAACTAGTGTACAGATTGAATAAAAGTTTATATGGCTTGAAGCAAGCACCTCGGCAATGGTACTTGAAATTTGATAGTTTTATGGCTGAGCAAGGCTACAACAGGTGTAATTTTGACCATTGTGTTTATTTTAAGAGGTTGGATAATGACAGCTACATTATTTTGTGTTTATATGTTGATGGCATGCTTGTAATAGGGTCTAACATGGATCACATAAGTGAGCTAAAATAACAGTTATTAAAATATTTTGCTATGAAGGATTTGGGGGCAGCAAAACAAATCCTTGGTATAAAAATTTGTAGAGATAAAAAAAATAAAATTGTTTTATCTTAGGCTAATTATGTTGAAAAGGTGTTGCAAAGATTTCATATGGAGAATGCAAAAGTTGTCAGCACACCTTTTCCTAGTCATGTTAAATTGACTAAGGATATGTGTCCAAACACATAAGAGGAGGAAGAAAAAATGTCCAAGGTACCATATGCTTTAGTTGTAGGAAGTTTAATGTACGCCATGGTATGCACGAGACCGGATATTGCACATGTCGTAGGAGTTGTTAGCAAGTATTTGAGTCATCCCAGAGTTGAGCATTGCAATGTGGTAAAATAGATTCTCAGGTACTTGAGAGGTACATCCAATAAATTTTTATGTTTTGGGGGCTCTAACACTGATTTAAAAGGCTATGTTGACTCAGATTTGGCAGGGGATATAGATACTAGGTGGAGTACCATAGGTTATGTATTTACAGTTGGTGGGACAGCAGTGAGTTGGATTTCTCAATTGAAAAAGTTGGTTGCTTTATCCACCACAAAGGTAGAGTATGTTGTTGCAACAGAGGCAGCAAAGGAGATGATATGGCTACAATTTTTCATGGACAAGATACATATAGATGTCAATCTAGTGGATATGTTTATGAAGGCGGTGACAAGGGAGAAGTTGAGCTCCTCTTTAGCTTAAGTTGGCCTTCAAGGTTGAATTCAAGTATAACAGAGTAGTAGGGTCCAAGGTACTTATTTTCAGTGGGAGTTGTAATTGTAGCAGTGTCATCCAGGATCAGTCTCCAAGTCGGAGATTGTTG
>VDFB02274714.1:20053487-20159836 GCA_007258455.2 Sequoia sempervirens
AGCGCGCTTGATTTTTAGCGCTTCAGGTAGGTTTTGCAGCGTGTCAGTAGGATTTTCTAGCGCCCCACCAGAAATAGCGCCTCTGAGTTCTATTATAGCACGCCAACTAGATTGCATAGCACCCCAGTAGTTTTAGCGCTTGGAAGAACAGATTGATGAAAAATTGTGTACTTTGATTTTTATTTCGTCAATTTGTTGTTGACTCCATCCATTTTAGTTTGATTTGACTAAATAAATGGTATCCGATCTCTTGATGAGTGAGATCCATTGATTGATAATAATTACCCTTATGATAGGCGAGGAATAATTAAAAGTTTTGAAGGAATGAGCCTGATTGATAGATGAGGGTTCCTTCTTGATAAATTGATCGTTTGATAGGTAAAGCACAATTTTTAGAAATTGATGACCTCATGATGTTTGATATTCTGATTGATAACGTATTGATCTTTAAAATATTTTTATGATAACAAGAGCATTTAGATGTTTTCCAGGTGCGAGAGCAGTTCCCCTAGCCTTTTGATATGATATCACGACTTTCACCTAATGAGAGGCAGCATATTATTGATTGTGGTTTAGCCTCATTACTAGATATGCCCCATATTAGACTTAATAGGGGTCTACTGACAACTTTAGTAGAGCGGTGGCATAGTGACCACAACACCTTCCATTTACCTACTAATGAGATGACCGTGACGCCAGAGGATGTATGGTGTATTCTTCGCATTCCTTTTGTTGGGGAGACTGTCGTGCATGATTAAGAGGAGGTTGGTGGGATAGAGTCTATTCGGAGAGTTTTTTAGGATCCTCATATTGCGGGAGTTTGGATCCCATGGGTAGAGATGTATAATTCTTATGCTCCACTTCCTTCAGTTTTGGTAGGCTTTATTGGTGGATTCCTTTGTCCTGATAAGAGGTCAAAGGGTCTATCTCTTGGATGGGGTCAGGTATTAGAGGGTATGGTAGCACACATGACAAGATATGCTTGGGGCATGTGTATGATTAATTATCTATACCATGATTTACACTGGATCATGTACCTCGGAGGCAGTAGTTTATCAGCAGGAGCTACACTTCTTCAGGTATGGGCATGGGAGCATATTGTTGTCATGCGTCATGTGCCAGTGTTATTGAGACCAGTGACGAGACCCTATGTGTTTCACTACAGAGGCAGGCCTACCCAGCATATGATGGGTAAGCTAGATTATTGGAGACGGATTCCTGATGATGTGGAGACAGTGACCTGGCATCTCTATTTAGATTGTGATGACTAAGATGAGGATGATATCGAGTTGGGATTTTTAGCTAACTCGATGTACTTGATCGGGAAGAGCTCCAAGATTTTGGAGTGATTCATGTTTTGGTGCGTCTACAGGCAGTATGGGATTGTTCAGTGCATGCCACAGGGAGTAGCACACTATGGATGATGATGGGTAGATGCCAGTGATTGGGGTCCATGCTTGCCTTATGGGGAACTTGTTGAGGGTTATCGTGCTCTATAGCCATCGGCATGGGATATGCGGCGAGACATTGTTGAGGCACCAGTTACTTCCGAGTATGGATAGTATTTGGCTCTGCACCCTCCTCATATTACCATTCCAGATGAGCTAGCACCAGCACCATCACCAGCAGCTGCAGGGGGTGGTCAGGGTGGTCAGAGATGGAGGAGAGAGGAGGATGTAGATGTTGACATGGAGGGTAGTGATGAGAGTGACAATGATGATAGTGATGATGATAGTGATGATAGCAGTGGTGATGATGGCAGATATGGGGGGAGACCAAGTGTCACAGGTACTTCAGAGCCATCATCTAGTGTGCCTCGTAAGAGGCAGGTCGTTGCTTCCTCTTCAGCAGAGCGATTAGAGGTTGCGGGTTTACGTGTGCAAGTTCAGACTTTACAGGGACAGCTAGCACAGGTGCAGGGATTATTAGCACAGACTTAGGCCTAGATGCAGGCACAACTAGCTACTGCACAGACACAGATTACCTCTCTGATTGGTGAGAGAGATGGGGCTAGACAAGTAGCAGCGACGACACAAGCTCAGTTAGCAGGTGTACAAGCACAGTTGACCACTGCTCAGGTGCAGATTATAGCCTTGACTGTAGAGTGAGATACTGTTAGATAGGTAGCAGAGACAGCATAGGCTACTGCAGAGAGATTGTAGAGAGTGGCAGATGGGACCTCTGTGGCAGATTACATGCGAGAGGCTATGTGGGCAGGTGCCGAGATTGAGTTTTACAGGAGCCGTTATCATGAACTTTTCCCCCCAGAGCAGAGAGTCAGTTATGCCCAGTCCCGCTCAGACAAGACTCGTTTGAGGACAGTGAACAGAGGCGTGACACAGCCTCTTTCGAGAGATCTAATAGATCTGAGAGATCCTGGGACATCTGGTGGTGGTCGTGATACTGGTGCGAGACCTACTCCTTCTGGTGCGAGTACCACTTGAGATCATTTGTGTACCCTTTGAGAGATATATACAACCATTTTTGATATGATGTTATTTTCATCCTTTTCAGACTTCATTGTATACTTGACACTTGATGAGATATATATGATGTGCAGCGGTTCGATTGATCTATGATGTGTTCTACATGGTTTATGTGATGGATGTATTGATCTATGATGTGTTCTACATGATTTATGTGATGGATGTATTGATCTATGATGTGTTCTACATGATTTATGTGATGGATGCATTTTAATTTTTATGTTTTATGATGATTTATTATACTAGATTGGATAGATACATTGATGATGATGTGATATGATATTGATGATGTATTTATTTTCTTAATGAAATGCAATGTATGATAGATAAATGAGATGTAAATGAATGATGTATGGATATAATGTAATGTAAGATAAATAAAATGAGATGTAAATGAAGGATGTATGGATATAATGTAATGTATGATAAATAAAATGAGATGTAAATGAATGATGTATGGATGTATTTTATTGTATGATGTATAAAATGAGGTGCAAATGAATGATGTATGGATATAATGTATTGTATGATGTATAAAATGAGGTGGAAATGAATAATGTATGGATGTAATGTAATGTATGATAGATAAAATGAGATGTAAATGAATGATATATGGATGAAAATGTAATGTATGAAATGAATGATGTATGGATGTAGTGTAATGTATGAATATGTGTCATGTGATAGATAAAATGAGATGTAAGTGTATGATATATGAATGAATAAAATGATGTATGGATATGTGATATATGATAGATAAAATGAGATGTAAATGAAATGATGTATGATAGATAAAATGAGATGTAAAATGCCTTCTATATGTATGCAATGAATGATGATTTTGCAACTACATGATAATGACAATGTGATGAGATGTAAATGAATGATAAATGTAATGAATGATAAATGTAATGAATGATGAAACATAACGTGTATATGATATCACGAAATGAGATGTTTATTGTGACATTTATGATGAGATGAAGAAATGATTTTATATGCATGCCATTTATGAAAATTGTATGTGTCAAGTATACTCAATCTTTAATAAAGAATATTTCGTTATAAA
Organism: Sequoia sempervirens; assembly: GCA_007258455.2. Taxonomy (NCBI): domain Eukaryota; kingdom Viridiplantae; phylum Streptophyta; class Pinopsida; order Cupressales; family Cupressaceae; genus Sequoia; species Sequoia sempervirens. The sequence goes on from VDFB02274714.1 coordinate 20,057,043, forward strand.
CTGGAATGATCGCTGCGGTGCCTCATGGATAAACTGGGATGCGTTTCCAGCTCCTGAACCTATTTATCAATGCGATGCCGAACAATGTGGGAATGGGGCAGGCGGGGATGGACGCTCTGGAAATGCGGACGCGAGTATTTCTTTCATGATATTTGATATTGCAAGCGAACAAAAGCATCAAGGTATAATTAAACCGAGATGACCTGAGCATTTCTTGCGTAAACAGACAAGAATTAATCATTTTCTTAAGTGAATCGGAATGTCATCCATGATGCTTGGTAGAGCACTTCCCGCGACAATTCACAAAATAATAATGACTAACTCACAAACAACAAACAAAGAAAAATCATTCTTCTTCCTTGCTTCTCTAGTTCAATACATCCTTCGAGTAGCTCGAAATGATAAGCAAATATTGATAAAAAAAAAAAAAACAATTCAAATTCTACTTAATGTATTTTCAAATTATTATTCATATTAGATCATCGATGTAGAAATGTGTGTGCTGATGTTCGCATGATATTCTCAGATGTTTGACCAAATGATGTAACCTAAAGACCTATCCTAGGGGTCTCGGGGACTAATCAAAGATTAGTCTTGCCTACGTTATATACATAGAGACCACGTAGTTTGACTGACACAGACTCCATTTTCTGACTGATGTAGACTCTATTTTTGTGTTTTTGATTTTATGAATGTTTTTGCATGGATTTTCTAATTTTTTGATGTTTTTGGATTTTGATTTTCTGATGTTTTTGGATTTTGATGGATTTTTCCTGATGTTTTGGATTTTGATGGATTTTCGATGTTTTTGAATTTTAATGGATTTTCGATGTTTTTGGTTACTTTTCCGAGTATAGTCACTTGAAGTGTTGTCATGTTTGATATCCTTTCCATGACATGAATAGTGATAATGATTATCTCAAATGATAGATGGAAATGAGATGAAAGGAAACAATCGTAACAAAATTGTACCTAATAGATAGAAGAGTTTGGTGAAAATCACAAGTAATGCCTTTTTGCTAGGTTTTCATCACTTGTTTTATTTATTGTCCCTCTTTTTGTATTTTTTACGTCATCATGATGCCTGTTTGCCAAGTTTTCGTCAAGACAACCTTACTGACCATGCACTAGGTATCCTCAAGTATAGAATCGCCTGAGATGAATGTTGTTCATGGGTTCCTCCAACATATCTCCTTTTGGTGTAGACAGTCGATATGCTCCTAATCCATAGACTGATATAATGACATAAGGCCCTATCTAGTTAGGTTCAAACTTTCCCTTCTTTTCTTTGTCTACTTGATTTCTAGGGTTTTCTTGTGGGACCAGTCTCCAATCCCCGGAAGACTCTGGGAGGCATATGATTATAGTTCCCTAGACATTCTTTGTTGATAGATTTGTCAAATGATTGTGACTTGTTGGTGGCGTTCATCAAGTAGCTCTAATTTTTTGTAAGTCTAGAGATCCTATAATCGGACGGATGGATCAATTGCCCGATCCATGAGCAAGAGCATATGGGTAGCGCTCCTATTGTTTTGATACACTAGTCACATGAAAGCCCAAAAAGCGGAGTTAGCTAGTACCAATCCCACTACTTCATTCTGAGTCTTCTTGAGAATGCTAGGAATTGTTTGTTTGAAACTTCTACCTATCCATTACAGCAAGGTATCTGAGGGTTAGCGATGTTAGATGGAACCACACATAGCTCTTGAACGTCTTGGTTCTTGAAAAGGCGCCATTATCGTGATGATTGACTAGGGTATCCCATATCTACAAATGAGATAATTAAAATTATGAAAGATGATATTTTTTCCCGATTGATTGTGGTTAAGGGAACTGCCTCCACCCATTTTGTAAAATATTTTGTCGCGGTGATAATGAACTTATGTCCATTAGATGAAGATGGGTTAATTTTCCCTACCAAGTCCAATCCCCACTGATAGAAAGGCCATGTAGTTGTGAATGGATGAAGCTCCTATGCTAGTGCATGTATAAGATTGCCATGAATCTGACATTTGGACATCTCTTGACAAACTTATAAGATTCTTGCTCCATGTGTGGCCAATAATACCCCAAGCGAAGTAGTTTCTTGGCTAAAGATAATCCGCTTGAATGTGTGCCACAAATTCCTTCATGGACCTCATGTAAAGTAGAAGCAGATTTGTTATGTTCTAAACAACGCAAAAGAGTACCATCTAGGCCTCGACGGTAAAGGGTGTCAGCAATAATGGTATGTTTGGCAGATTGGCGTATGAAGTTGCACTTTTGGTTGTGAGAAAGATCTGGCAGTCAGATATTATCTTCTAGATAAGTATAAATGTCTCCATAAATGGAAGATTGGGCACTATCCAAAAGGCTTATGGTTTGGGATTTAGGATTTGCGTATGTAGGATTTGACACTTGTTCCACAATAAATTGATAACGATCTTGTGTTTCAGGCATTTGTAGAATAGATGCTATTGTGGCCATGGCATCTGCTGCTTAATTCTCTGATCTTGGTATCTACTCAAATTTGATATCTATGAAGTATTTCCTTAGATCATCTATCAGTCTCTTATATAAAATTAGTGTGTCATCCTTAGCCTGGTAATCATTGTTGACTTGATAGATGATTAACTGAGAATCTCCATACACCTATAGTTCTGTGATTTTCTAGTCAATAGCCACTTTAATTCCAAGGATTAAAGCTTCATATTCTGCCACATTATTAGTGCAATGGAAGGTAAGCCTGTAAGATCATGGAATTGTGTGCCCAAGAGGTGTGACAAATAAAATTCCTGCCCCTGATCCATGTTGTGTGTAGGATCCATCGAAGTAGAGTTGCCATGGTTGTGTTGTAACATTGAGGATATCTGCATCAGGAAATTCCATGGTCATAGGATGATAGTCTGATAATGGAGCTTCTGCTAATTGGTTGGTGATGACTTGTCCTTTGATAGCTCACCTTTCAACATATTGAATGTCAAACTCACTGAGGAGCATGACCCACTTTTCCAACCTTTCCTAATAAAAGGCTGCTGCTTTCGATTAAATACCCAGGGGATCAATTTTTGCAATGAGGGTTAATACGGTGTAGGTAGGCATATAGTGTCATAATTTTTGTGTTGCAAATACTACTGCTAAGCATTATTTTTCAATGAAGGTGTAGTTTACTTCATGTCCATTGAGTGTCTTGCTGATATAGTATATTGCCTATTCCTTTCCTTCTTTATCCTCTTGTGCTAGCAAGGCTCCTAAAGAAATATCTGTTGTTGCGATATATAGCAACAATGGCTTGTCTTCACTGGGTGGCACCAAGATTGGTGGTGTCATTAAATAATGCTTGATTTGATTGAAAGTATTCTCACACTGTTCATCCCATTTAAAAGACACATTTTTATGAAAAAGATGGTTGAATGACACCGATCTGCTATTTGAGAGATGAATCTTCTGATGGACTATAGTTGGCCTTGTAGAGATCTTAATGTACTTATATTCTTAAGAGGTGGCATTTCCACAATGGCTTTAACTTTTGCTAGATCTACTTCAATTCCTTTTGTAGAAACTATGTATCCAAGGATTTTTGTTGATGTTACTCCAAAGGCACATTTCTTAGGATTTAATCTAACTTTAAATTTCTCCAACCTGTCAAATATTTTGGCAAGTATTTCTAGATGTCCTTCATTGGTGTGAGATTTGGCTAAGATATCATCCACATAGTCTTCCATGAAGGTGTGCATAATGTCATGGAAGATTGTTGTCATAGCTTCGTTGGTATGTAGCTCCTGCATTCTTTAACCCAAAAGGCATGACATTCCAGCAAAAGGTGCCCCATGGACATGTAAATGTTGTCTTTTCTTGGTCTTCAGGAGCTATTTTGATTTGATTGTATCCTAAAAATCCATCCATGAGTGATAGCATTTGGTGGCTTGCTGTTAGATCTACAATCATCTCTATGTTTGGCAAAGGAAAATCATCCTTTGGACATTCTCTATTTAAATCTCAAAAATCAGTACATATTCTGATGGTGTGATTTGGTTTTGAAACAGGTACAATGTTGGATATCCATTCAGCATAATCAATAGATTTGATAAATCCAACATCTCATATTTTCTTCAAATCATTTTTTACCAATAATGCAACATGTGGATGCATTTTTCTCAGTTTCTGTTTAACTGGTTTAGTGCCAGCTGGTAAAGATAAGTGATGCATAATAAGATCTGTGTCTAGGCCTGGCATGTCAGAGTATGACCAAGCAAAATTGAAGCATCGTTCTTTAAAGAATTTGGTAAAATTTGTCTTTTCTGTATTTGTCATGGATGCTGCCAAGTGTAGTATTCTTACTTTCTCTGCTGTGCCAATATCAATAGACTATGTGGGTTCTATCAACACTGATGATCTTTCATGGTAATGTTGTGGGAGGGTGTCAAGCCTTCCATCCTTTGGTGCCTCATTGAGGTTTTCACCATTGGATACATTCTTTGTTTTTACTATTTTAGGATCAAATACTGCCATAGAAAGGTTTTCACCATTAGATCCATTATTTATTTCCATACTTTTGCAACTGAAAGGCTTGGCACCCTCCTGCCTAAAATCATCATTTAAAGAAGCATTGGTAGAACAAGTATCGGATTCTTCATAGCAAAGGTATTTAATAATAGTGGAGTCATTGTCAAAAACAGGGAGATTGATGGGGTGTTGGGGTTCCCACTCGATAAGGTCGGGATGCAATAAAGGCAATGAATCATTAGATGGGTTGAGGTCAGCAATTGTGAAAGCTCAAATGGAAATGTCGTCTAGGTTGTTAGTGGTTATGTCGAGGCCTACAAAGGTATTTTCTTCCACCTCATTTATCTCAATCGATGTTCGTTCATCTTCACTTGAGTCATCAAAAATTTTTGTTTCAAAGACAATAGGATTAAAACTCGAGCTTTGACCCTCCTCACATTTGGGGGTATACTTTTTGATAACATCGATTTGAATATATTCATAGGAAACATCTGACAAGTTGTCCCACTCATATTCATTTGAATCTATTTCAGAGTTTTCTCTCCTTTGAAGAATATGCTCCACAGTTTTATTGGCGGGTTCTGCTCTTGCTTCTTCTGTGTATCCTAGTCCAGCTCTGCCATTTTGCTAAATTGTGAGAACTTGGATTGGTTCCGTTACACTTTGTTTCCCTAGTTCAAGAGATCCTTGTTCTGCTGTATATCCTAGTCTAGTTTTATCCTTATGTTGGAGCGTGAGTGGCTGGATTGGTTCTATTATGCCTTGTTTCCTTAACCCAAGAGGTCCCTGTCTTGAATATCCCATCTTCTCCAGAATAGTTTTTCCCTTTCCATATTGATTTGTCTCTATGATATTACTCATGGAAGTGGAAGCTTCCTCATCCCTATAAAGCCAATTTAGTATGGCCTTATCTTCTGATTCTTCATCTAAGTTCCCAACTTTTACAAATCTGCCATCTAATGTTGTTGTAGATTGTGCTGATTTTTGGGTGGTTGTAGATGGTTGTCCATACGTTTGTAAGGAGGGTAACATCTGTGATAGATGGAAAGAGTGTCTGACACCATATTCACTTATTCCTTTGTCACTTATCTGGGACGGGGTGAGTATTGGGCCATGCGCGCCTGGGCTCGCCGGTTTTGACGAACGTTTGATGCAGAGATGGATGCTCCGGTTGGCCGCAGGGAACATCGGCTTAACACGGTTTCATAAACCGCGGGCAGGACAGCAATGGCTCACCGTGGCAGGCTGCGGGAGACGGTGGGTAGGAGGGACCGCGCATAAGCAGTCCAAATTACCCAACGGTATATTGCCATCGATTCTATCTAAGGCACCGACAAACAACATTTAGATGCTCGGTCCACCAGACAAATCGCCTGATCAACCAACTAGAAGGATCTTTCTTCCTCATCATATGCTTTGATTGTGATTTTTCTTCTTGTATCAATGGCTTCATCTGAGTATCCTAGTGCACAAATCAGCTTTACGGTACAAATATTTAAACTAGCCCCGCCATCTATCAGGACACACTTTACACGGTGTTTATGGATGAGGACTTCAATGTGAAGGGTGGAATTATGTGGATGGGTGAGTGACACATCATCATGTTTGGAAAATGAAAGGCAATGAGGTGTAGATAGATGTCCCACCATAGCTTGGAATTGACATACATCCAAATTGTTAGGTACCGTGGTTGATACAAGAGCTTGCTCAAGAACCTCTTTGTGTGATGGGGAAATCTTTAGAAGTTCTAAGATGGATATTTGTGCCAGTATTTTCTATAATTGATCGATGAGATTATATTGATTGGAGGGAGGATCTACAAATTGGGATGATAATGATGCTCCTTTCAATATAACTTTGGATTGTGCCCTCATTGTGGCATTAACCGGTTGGTGTTCTTGTTTCCCTTTGAGTGTGATTACATTAATTTGGTTTTCATATTTGTCCATATGTTGTACCAAATTAGTAGGTGTAATGTCATTGTTTCGATTGATTTGATTGCATAACTCCTCATCTTCTTTGGCAGCAGAAAGACAAAGGATTGTTGTGTCATAAACATAACCAACATTCTTACCTTTGCTATTTGCGGAAGAGGATTCTCCCTTTTAATAGTTGGGTAGAGGATTTTTCAATGTCGTATGATCTTTGTTTGTTTGGTGTCCCTCTACAAATACTTTTTTTTGATCTATAAGGTCTTGTACCGCATGTTTTAACTGCCAACAATTTTTAGTCATGTGGCCTTTATTTTGATGGTAGTGACAGTAATGTGAGTCATTCCACCATGATGGTTTGACTTGAGGGTCCCAATTCCTAGCCTCTTGTACTTGAATAAGTTTTTCATCTAAAAGTTATTTGAGGACTGATTCCAATGATTGCCCTAATGACGTGAATTTTTGTTTATTAGATGGTCGTTGGAATGATTGGGTTTTTGTTTCTCCACTGTTTTGATTATTTCCTTGATCACTACTTTGTTTGACATTAAAACCATTGTTTTGTTTGTTTGTAGTGGTTAGCGTCAAGGTGAATACTGGTTTGGACGTGTGCATATCGATCATGGTATTAGTATTCTTATTCTTTTGCCAAAATCTTGGCTTTTTGTTGTTGTTGTTAGAGGAATTGCTATTGTTTGAACTTTCAATGAAGTGTTTGATTGTTCCTCTTTTTGATTAGAGCCTCTTCGATTTTGATCCCCTTTTCGATAACTTGTTCAAATGTAGATGGACATTGTAAGTCCAATATGTAATTCATGTCATCCACTAGGTTATCAATGAACATCTCTATCTTCTCCTCTTCATGAATAGATCTAGGGTATTTAGCAAATAGCCTTCTCCATCGTTGGAGAAAGGAAAGAAACTTTTCACCTTTTTCTTGTTTGGTGTTGTAGAGTTCTTTTAAGGTCACCCCATGTTGGATGTTGAATGAGAAGTATGTTATGAACCTATTGATCAGTTCTTCAAAAGATTGGATCCCAGGTTCCATTTTAGAAAACCACTCCATGCAAGTGTTTCCTAAGATTCTTGGAAATAATCGTAGTAATTAAGAGTCCTCGTGTGCAAACTCTATGCTCATGGCTCTAAATTCCCATAGGTGATCAAATGGATCAGTTCTTCCATTGTATTTGTTGTATGTCGGGTATTCACAATACTGTGGAAATGGTATCATGTTAATGCTTGGGTTGAATGGATAAGGGAAAATGTCTTGTAAGGAATATCTTTTTGTTGGCCCTTGTTGGATATTTTGGAACTGCAATTGTAATTGTTGGATTTGTTTTGTCAAAGCATCTATTTGATTTGGATTTTCCATACTAGTTGTCTGAGGTGTGGTCATTTCCTTGAGTTGATTGACATCAAAGTCTTTAGGAAGCTTAGCACCTTTGTCAGCTAATAACAGAAGATACTTTTCCATATCTTGCTCTAGCATCTTTTCCATAAATTTATGGAAATGAGGGTCTTGTTGAACTTTCTCAATTTCTTCTACAGTTATTTCTTTCTCTTGTGAATTAGTGAGAGGATCAGTGTTGTATCGTCCCCAAGGGTTTTCTTCAGCCATGGCTGCTATTCTTTCATTTTCTTCTTATTGTTGCCTTTGATATGTTGATCGTGTGAAAATAGGCATACAAACATTGGAGTTTTTACTCTAGACTTTGATCTTGGATTTTTTATTCGAATAAGTGTCATTTTTAACGAAGTTTTTGATAGAACTACATTAAAAATCTGATTTAGTTGTGTCTAGTTTCGTGATGAAAGGATGATAAAAATCCTTGACAGGGAAATTTTGACACAAAAATCTCAAATTAGTGATGATTAATAAGGACACTTTGGAAGAGATTTCAAGACCTAGGCGTAATAATAAAGTTTTCTCTCTTTTTTTGTATGATTCAAGTGTTTTGAAAAAAATGTTTTGGGCTGATGAAAACCTTGTTTTTGATATGGGAAAACTGAAATACTGTCTTACTAACTCTCTATTTTTTTGACTTTCTGGAGTGCTAAAACAGAGACACTACGCGCTAAAACAGAGACATGAAGCGCTAAAACAAAGACCCAAAGTGCTAAAACAGAGCTGTGATGCGCTAAAACAGAGACCTGACGTGCTAGAACAGAGCAGTGAGCCGCTAAAACAAAGATGTGATGCGCTAGAACAGAGTTGTGTCAAGCTAGAATAGAGATATGACGAATAGATCAGTGATGCGCTAGAACAGATCAGTGACGCGCTAGAACAGATATATGACACGCTAGAATAGATCAGTGATGCACTAGAACAGATCAGTGACGTGCTAGAACATATTAGTGACGCGCTAAGATAGAGTTGTGTCATGCTAAAACAGAGACTTGAAGCGCTAAAATAGAGCTGTGAGGCGCTAAAACAGAGCCGTGAGGCGCTAAAATAGAGATGCGACGTGCTAAGATAGGAAACTATCTTACTCTATGAAACTCACTTGGTCTGGTATCGTATTGTATGGCTGGTTATGGGATGTATTCTGGATGAATTCTTTGACTGTGATTGTGGTGTTGCCTAAGAGCCCTTCTTTGATAAAATGCTTGTGAATCTAAGGGAGCTACAACATAGTCATTCGTATAACCTCTACAGAAATCATGATATCTATGAATAAAAGTCCTATGTTGGAGTAGAACTTTCCTGCTTTGATATAAAAATTGTTACTTTCTCGAAAGTTGTTTGTATGTAAGTGTTTTCTTTGGCTTTCTGATTCGTTTGACAAGAGATTTCTTGACAAATTTGGTGGATACCCAATCTTGAATCATGAGAATTTCACAAGTGTTTTGATTTTGAAGATTTTTTGTGATGATCTTATCTGAATTTTAATGAAAGAAAAAACACAGCAAGCAAGAATAGAATGGTTGACTTTAAAATCCTAGAGTCTAAACAAATAGTGTATGTTCTTAAGAATCAAGCATGATTCTTCTTTATTTTCACTGGTTTATAACAGATAAGACAATTCAGATAGACTCATTCCTAGAGACAAAAGGTCATCGTTATATACTCGAACGACCCACAGCTTAGAATTGCTTCGACTCACACAGCCATGTCACCCCCTAGAGGGTGCCCATGTTTTTGTCTTTTCCAGGTGCGTACTCAGAGTGACGGAAGTGGATACTAGATCCCCTGAGAAAACAGTCCTTGGAAATTATATGGTGAGTGCTTGAGGGTAGATTCTTCCCTACCCCTGCACCGCCGAGTATTAGAATGTTTAGAAACTGACAAGCTTGCTTCTATTTCTAGGTTCTTAGATAGGGTTTCCGTTCAGAGCAGAAAATGGATAAACTCCCTCGAGAGACCTCCCAATCTTTAAACCAAAGATTTTGGGGATGGTTATCCTGCACACTTCCGTTGAAAGAGGGTTTCCCCAAATTCACATAAATTTTTAAGTGGGTTGGAATACCATAGCTTTTGGTTGTCCCCACTCAAGTTGTTCCCGTAGGGTGAGTACATTTTCCCACTATGGCATGCCTGTCTAAAGGTTTTAATAAAAGCTTGAAAATGCGTAAAGAAAAAGTGAGTCTGGTATTCTGATGCACCCAGTTAAGGGGAGAGCATAAACCTATCACCCAATCACAGCAAAGAAGTTTGTTCACTTTTAAAACCCAAAAGACAAATTAGCTAATCTATATGGAGATATTGCTCCACAAAAGCATGATGTTCAATATTAATCCCACAAGAAATTGTGAAGTTTCTATCTTAGGATTGATCAATTTTTATCCATTTGCTATCCTAGGATTGATAAACTTTAACCCATTTTCTGTCCTAGGATTGATAAATTTTAACCAAAAATAGACAGAAGAACAAAATCTAGCCACGGATGCGTCGGATCCAGATAAAAAAAAAAATATTTTAAATACAAAGAGTCGAGGCGCTGAAACAGTGGATCGACGCGCTGAAACAGTGGTGCAGCGCACTAAAACAGAAGACCGACGCACTAAAACAAATGACCGGCGTGCTAAAACAGATGATTGGCCCACTAAAATAGACTGCTGGAGCGCTACAGAATCCAACCAGCGCACTACAAAAAACCACAGTTCTACAAAAACTATCATGCTGATACCTGTAAGACACTTTTCACAAAAATTACGCAGAATATGGGGTTAGGCCCCATGGTGGGCGCCAAAATATAAGCGTAAGAATGAGTTAAACAATCTAAAATGCATCTACACTTCTAAATAAGACATAATAGCAAAGATTCAAGAAAATTTAAACTAATTTAAACACAGGAACCTCTGAAGCTGTCCTATTGCTCTCTAACTCTAAAGATCTCTCTAATCTACTTTGCTCTCAGATTTTAGAAGCTAATTAGATTATTGAAATGACACTTAGAGAATGAGAATTAAACTAATTCTATTCCTATATGATTTAATAATGCAACTAAAATGATTCTACAGCAAAGCTTCTAAGAAAGAAACTACTGTAAATAGCCATAATTAATAAATTAGAAAGCTTGATGAACATTTGATGGATGTTGGATGAATGTTGGATGCTTGAATGCTTGGAAAACCTGCAGAGTAAAATTACATAAGTTAGGATCCATTTCCTGTAGCCAAAGACCTGTATTTATAGCTTTCATGGCAGCACATTTGCACAGGGGTACGGGATAAAAGGCTGGGATTCAATCTGGAGAATTGAATGGCATGGGATGAGAAGATGGAGCTGATCATGGAGGATTGTTCCTCCCCATGAAAACACCAGGCAAGATGAGAGGAAAGATTGGAGGAAGAAGATGGAGAGGATTTCCTACAGGTTTGTCCCCGAAGCTCTTCCCGTGAATGAGAGTTGAATTAATTAGATTTTAAAAATCTAATTTTATTGGTGAGTAATAAAAGGAATATGATTTATGCATCAATTTAAATAATTTTAATTTATTTAAATTTAGCAAAAGGGGAATAAATAATTTAATAAATCAAACTATAGGATTTGTTTATTAAATTAAAACAAAAGGAAAATGATAATTAAATAAAAGATTTTAGAATATCTTTATTTAATAAATCAATTTAATTCTATTTAAATTTAGAAGTGTGTTGGGGAATAAATAATTTAATAAAATCGCAAACTATAGATTTGTTTTATTAAATTTAAAACAAAAGGAAAATGATAATTAAATAAAAAGATACCTTTTAGAACATCTCTTTATTTAATTTTAAGAAGAAAATGTGATGAGGTATCAAATAAACACAAATCATTTAAGTTGTGTATTTAATTCTATGATAGAAGTATAAAATAAGTAATAATAATAATAATTAAATAAAACAAAGTTTTAAATTTTGTTTATTTAATTAAGGGAGAAATAATATGATAAAAATGATAATAATTAAATAAAACAAAGTTTTTAATTTTGTTTATTTAATTAAGAGAGAAATAGAAGAATTAATAATGAACTTAATATAAATAAATATTTCTATTTATTTACTAAGTAGATGAATTTAAGATTAATTAATCAAATAAGTTGTATTTAATTAATTAGATTCTCCAGACCATTTTTAGGTGTCTACAACCCCACAAGACACATGGTATTAGTTGAGGTTTGGAAATGATGTTTGTTACTACATACCATCACCCTCTCTTTAGATTTTGATCATGGGAGTAGAACCCAAAGTAAACAATCCACAAGGGTCTACCCCCACTCCATCTACACCACCTCTTCCACCAAATCAACCAAATCAGTCATCAAGTGACACCGGGGGAACTGTGTCTAACATTTTAACTTCTGCATCCCCTCATATACCCCTCATATGCACATGCCCATTATCACTTCCACCACCACCTTTCAATCCTAGTAATTATGGCCCACAACCATCATCTTAGCATCAACTGCAACCACAACATCACTCTCAGCCACAATATCAACCTAAACCACAACCCCAACCTCCACAACAACCACAATAACAACACCAACCACAATTGCAACCATAACAACCCCCTTCGAAATCCCAAGGTAACCTCACAAATCAATACCAATATCAATCACAACAACCATCTCATTATATCTCACCTCTCTATCTGTATCTAAGGGTTCATTTCCTAAGGTTATTGTTATCAAATATCAAAGCATGTAAACCCAAAGAACTATCAAGCACAATGGAAACTAAAATAAATTGATTATACCTATCATCGAAGCTTCCTTGATTACCTTCATAGCACCTTCTAACTTGTTGATGGTTGCCCTCAGATCGAATGTGTGAGCAATTTGAAAATAAAGACTAAGTCCTACACAAGCTTTGAAGGATTTAAATAAAGACTATGCCTATGCCTATGACAAAATGACTCTAAAATGCCAAATAACTCTAAGTATTAATGCATCAGAATAACAAAATTTATGTCTAATCTAAAAATGTGACCAAAATAGCATTTTATAGAAAATGCAATTTTGAATGGATGAACGAGATCGACTTTCGACAGAAGCCTAAAATCAGAGGACAAGATTTAATCTAATAATCCCTAATCAGGGTTAGGGAAAAATCATTAAATGAGTGGTCGAGATGTCATCTGAGAAAATCAAATCGGTGGTGGAGAATAGATGAGATAATTAATTAGAAAAATAAAGATTTTGGAAAATCAAGAAGATAAAGACTGCCTGATTTGTGAGATTCAAAAAATCAAGAAGATAAGAGTTGAACTGAAGATCGGATTTGAAAAATCAATAATTGCTCAATTACTTGATTTTTGGAAGAAAGTTGTCATTTTGAATTAAATTAATTCAAAATATGGAGTTTGTGAGATAATAAATAATCAGTTTTCAGATTATTTACTAAAATAAACTTTCAGTTAAGAATGTGATCATTTTAAATAATTTCATTTATTTAAAATGAGGGAAATGTTAATTTTGATAATTAAATAATTAAAGATAATTTTTTAATTTAGAAAATATGATTAATGATTAAATAAATTAATAAACTCATTTAATCATGAGAATTAGTGACATATTAAATAAATAAATAAAATTCATTTATTTAATAATCAGGAAGACATAAGGAATTAAGGTAATTAAATAAATTAAGAAGTTTATTTAATTAGGGGAAGACTTAGACAATTAATGACGTATTTAATAAATAAATAAAATTTATTTATTTAATAATCATGAAGAATACAATAGACATGAATTAATTAAACCATTGTAAATTATTTAATTAATAGTCGACTGTGGACGAAGAACATAATTAAATGTCATAATTATGCTAGGACGAAAGTGGTAAAAAATAGAGCTTGCAGGCCTAGGTCATTTTTAAGTATCTACATTTTTCCCCTCTTTGTCATAATGTAGCATGTCGCGTTGTGACAAATAAGATAATTCAAAGCCATGCCCCAGTGAAGCTATAGAGTATCAATGCCCCCCTCGGGAAATTTTTCAAATTTTGGGCCGGTGGCAAAAAAATTTGGAAAGGGTCCCAATCAGTCAATTTGATGAGCAAAAAGACAGTGGCACAGACGGTTTCAGATTCTAACATGCTTAAGGCAGCCAAAGGGGTGGTCAAAATTGGTCACAAGAGCCTCCAGTAATAACCTAGTTGACAAATGCCATTTTGACTTTATAAATAGGTTGACAAGGGGTAAAAGTCAATTCATTTTCACTATTTACTTTGGAAAATATGAGAGCTCAAAGCGAAGAGGACTTCTGTGAGGATGGTGATTCCAGTGACCGAGCGTCACAGTGAGATTGTGTGGACCTATAGGCGACCAGAGGGCTCAAAGCCAGTGGTATGTACCCCTAACCCACTTTGTCATTTTTTCATTTTGTGTGCCAAACTTAGGGTTTTAGGGCCAATAGCTAACACACTACGACATATATGCGTGCGCCTAAGCTGCATTTGAATTTGTGTTTGACGCATTTGATGCATCACGACACAAGTGTAAGGACACTTTAGGGCAGGCCAAGGGTGTGTAATGCATTTTCCAAAAACTGCAATGCATTCGCCTTTTTGAGCCGTATTCAAAAGTTAGAATGTCGCATGTGTCATTTCGCGATGCATTCACCTTTTTGAGTGACACATTTGAATGAAGTGATGCATGTGTCATATAAGGTGACTTAAGTGCTCTGATGTGATGCAATTGAGTGATAGAATGATGCAATCAACATGTCACGATGCATTTGAAGTACCGAATGATGCAACCGTTGTTTCACAACGCAAGTGCAGTTAACGCGACACATTTGACTTTGACTCTGACTAGGGATAATTTTGATGCTTTTTAATTTTGAAATGCTTTTGGATGATACTGATAATTGTCTAGAAGGTACTAATGCATTGTTTGGTTTTATGCAGAGACAACTAGCCCCCATATACACACGAGAGAGCAGATCGTCAACTTTCTGGTTTGTTGATCAGCTAACTCTGTGAGAGCGACAACGATTGATGCGACTAGGTTTGTTTTATGTTGCCTACATGCCCGATATTTAGGTAAATAAGGAACTATTGACTGTGTTATGTGAGCGATGGAATTCAGAGACATGGTCCTTCCACCTATCAATGGGAGAGGCAACAGTTACTCTTGAGGATGTTTACCACATTCTATGCCTACCGATCCAAGGAGAGCGGATCGTTTATGACCCTCGCCATGGTCATTAGACTTTCATAGCGTACTATCAGGATGAGGGAGCAGGACTCGGCATCCAGGGCTATGAGATTCATTAGGAGTTTATGGCAGAGCATTATGCTAGATTCTATGCCTTCTTGGCGACATTGATTGGCAGGATATTGATTCCTGACTGTTGCGGTCATGGGTTTCCCATTGGTTGGGGAGATGTGATAGTGGGGATGAGGCGAGATAGGACAGTATATGCCTAGGGGCCTTGTTTGTTGGGCACACTCTACCACCAACCTCACAAGGTTTCCTACAGGAGGGTAGAGAGCATTTCATGTGGTACCACACTTCTAATTATCTGGGTTTGGGAGCATATAGCGATATTTTGACCTCCCATTCATAGACCATAGTTAGTCGAGGGGATACCCTATGCATATTATTATGCTAGTGCTCTACAGCAAACATAGATGGGAGAGATGGGTTGGTGGTGTCATCAGATTGATACTATGGTATCATTCATCTAGAAACCATATAAAGACTACCAGTAGTGGGATGATGAGGTCAACCATCTCAGCCTTTGCAGACAGTATAGCTACCTAATTAGTAGGACAATGAAGAGCTAGTTGACTATAGAGATGTATCTACTACAGCGTGTCCTTAGATAGTTTGGAAAGTAGTAGGGTGTACCTACAAGTACAACTAAGTATGCTCAATCTTCCAGAGAGTCAGCTTGGGGGCCAGCGATTCTCGTAGCCTTTTCCGAGTAGCAGATTGATGGGCTAGTAGCCCAGCAATGGGGATGGAGAGGTGGGGTGGTAGATTTAGGTACTACAACCAATTATGACTTATGGTGGTAGGCTCATAGACCACTGCCACTGATAGATCTAGATAGGCCAACACCTATGGATAGGAGGTCAATTATTCCACGTGTGCCAAGAGTCAGGCGAGGGGGAAAAGACAGTGATAGAGGAAGAGGCCGAGGGAGGGATGGAAGCAAGGATGGAGGCAGGTGGAGGGATGGAGGCCGACATGGAGGGTGAGATAGGGAGGTCGGAAGGGAAGGATGGATGGAGGATGGAAGGAGGGAGGAATAGTGGAAGAGAGGGAGTGGAAGATGGATAGCAGGTGGTGGACGAAATGGAAGGGAGTAGTGGAGGATAATGGATGGATGGAAGGAGATGGAGTATCATCTCTCCCCGACATTTCCCTAGGATGCCATGATAGACTAGAGGGTGGCTGATCTATAGAGGAGGCTAGATGAGAGTGTGGCAGAGGTCAGGATACTGTGGGTAGATCTAGAGGTGGCTTGAGTAGAGCTGGATCAGGCAGTGATCTGTCAACAGGAGTTAGCTCAATGGTGTGTGGACTTCACAGCTCTATGTTCAGGACCTTCTAGGGATATGGATCATGAGATTTCTAGGGTGAACACTCGGTTTGGGCTGTACAGGACCTTGTATGAGCAGGCAGTGCCTCCTGAGTGATGAGATCCTACATTATTGTGGTCACATACAAGGATAGGCAGTGGTCATAGATTAGGGAGTGGAAGCAACAACAAGAGTCACACAAGTGTAGGAGGGTCCACCTCATCAGGGCACTCATCAGGGCACAGGTCCCACCACTCTCACAGGCATGCCTCAAGTCATCATTTGAGCCGTAGTCATGTGTCTACCGGTTCAAAGAAGAGGTCAACACAGAGGCAACCACCAGTGATAGATTCATTAGTGTCACAGAGTCAGGCCGCAGTGTCATTACAGGTGCCTATTACCGTGGAGATGATGCCATTAGTGTCAGTTCCATCAGGTTCATAGACAGAGGTTGTTACTGTTCCACCTATGATTTCAATGCTAGTCACAGATCCTCAGTTGCCACACTCTTTGCCATGAGGGGATGATGAGAGCCTTTCCTCGGGGCATGTTTGATATATATTTTTCTTTGTTATGACACATTATGTATAGATCATTGAGCCTACGAGCTCCATTTTTTGGATTTTTGTTGACTCTATCTTGTGACATTGTATATTTTTGAGATGATGTTATATGATGATGCAGTTTTGATGTGGGCCACATGTGTGTTATGCCATGCTATTTGATTTATGCATTATGATATATGTGATGTGATGTTTTATGTATGATGTTGATTTGTGATGTATGATGGTACTATTTATATGTCTTGTCATGTATGTCCTATGATGTTTACTTATGATATGATGCCTTGATGATGCAATGCTTATTTATATGTTATGCCAATTTTGTGATGATGATGATAATGATATGCATAATGTATTTATTTGAATGGATGCCACATTTATGATAATGTGAATGTGATATGCAATGAAATGTTATATGATTTAATGCTATGGATGATGTATGTATGGGACTAATGTAATGTTTATATGATCATGTATGCACTTATGTTTTGTATGTCATAGGATATCATCACGAGATGGATGAGAAAAGATGACTAGACCGAATGAGATGCATGTTAGTTCCTAGACCAAATCCTTCAAAACTTTACCATAGGACTTTAATATTTCTTTGCTCTTAATCATCATTGGGCAGACTATTGTAATTGCCAACAAACACCATGATATTACATAGATCAAGGTGTACAAGGTCGTACCATCACATGAGACTAACAATCACAGACAAAGATGATCATGACTCATACTAAGAGCGTGATTTCCCCAATATTTTTTTCATAACCAACCAAAAATAGAAAAAATAAGGACAATTCATCAAATGTCGTTGCTTCACTAAATCTTGTTTCCAGGACATCCTTGAGAAACTAGCAAAATGATTTCCAAAATACAAAATAGATCCCTTATCATGATACGTCGTTGTTTTTCTAAATCCTGAAACCAAGACCTTGCTGAGAAACTACTAATCATGCATGTCAAAAGTCGATACAAACGTCATCATACGTCACTGCTTCTCTAAATCTTGTTGTTGGAATCTCGCTCAAAAACTAGTAACATGATAAAAAGCCAAAAGACAAGTGCCAAGTGTTTTCCAAATGTGTCTGGATACCCATTGTTCTAATGTCAAGATGTCAAATGATGATGAGATGCTGGGGTGTCAAAGTTTTGACGATGTCAAGATGACAAATGTTGAAGATTGCCAAATTCAAGGACACATCCTGAATAATGTTGATGTTGAGAGGATTGATCCCTAAATCTCAAAAGGGGTCCCTCAAAATGCCAGGTGACAATGACGATGACGATGCCTAGGACAGACACATCCTAAGGAATACCTAACAAAGTTTGTTCTTCAGAAGGACACATCTAAAGAATACTGATGTGAAGAGGAGTGATTCTTAGATGTCAAGAGGATCCCTCAAAAAATGTCGGATGACAATGACGATTCTTAGGAAGGAGACATCCTAAGGCATGAATGACAAAGGCTATTCTTTAGAAGGACACATCTAAAAGATAACCAAGAGTTGACAGTTTGATAGGTTATGATCATTTGACTTTATTTGACAGAGTTTGGCTTGTGTTGACCATATGTCAATTTCATTTGACATGCTGATGTGATTACCATGCTGAATAAATGATTGTTTCACTTTGTTGATGACTAACTTAGAATCTCCATAGACATGCAGTGTTCTACTTTTCCATTTGATTTCCATTCTAAGTTCTGTAACCAGTGCCTTGTATTCTCGCCACATTATTTGTGCATGGGAAAGCTATATGGAAAGACTTAGGAATGGAGTCTCCTTGAGGGGTGATGAATAGGATTCCTGCCCCCGAGCCATGGTTTGTGTGTGATCCATCAAAGTAGAGTCTCCAAGGTGACTTAGGTTCCGTATGGAATATCGACTCATCTGGAAAATCTGCCACTAACGGGTGATCACTTTGTAAAGCTACATCCACCAATTGGTCTACTATGACTTGTCCTTTTATTGCCTTTCTTTCTACATATTGAATATCATATTCGCTTAGAATCATGACCCATTTTTCCAGACATCCTGGTAATGCTTCCTGACTTAACAAATATTTGAGGGGGTTGATCTTTGCTACTAGTTGTGTCTAATGGCTTAACATATAATGTCTTAGCTTCTGTGCTGCAAAAACCATGGCTAGACAAGCCCATTCAATTGATGTTTAGTTCAGTTCATACCTGACCAATGTCTGACTAATGTAATATATAGCTCTTTCTTTTTCTTCTTGGTCGTTCTGCACTAGTAATTCCCCCAATACTGAAGTAGTGGCAGAGATGTATAATATCAAAGGATTTCCTTGAACGGGAGGCATAAGGACTGGTGGTGACAATAGGTAATCTTTTATTTGTTGAAAGGCTTCTTGGTATTTATCTTTCCACACAAAGGGGATACCTTTGCGTAGAAGATATTGGAATGGTTGGCATTTGTCAGCCGATTGTGCTATCAATCATAGGATAGATTGTAGTCTACCTTGTAGGGTTCTAAGTTCACTGATTCCTCTCGGTGGAGGCATGTCTATGATGGCTTTTACTTTTGTTGGATCGACCTAAATGCCTCTTTGAGAAACTATGTATCCCAAAAATTTTCCTGATGTTACACCGAAGATGCATTTCTTAGGATTTATCCAGACTTTGTATTCTTCTAGTCTCTTGAAAATTGTGTCTAACACTTTTAGATGATCCTTTCTTGTTACTGATTTAGCCAAAAGGTCATCTACATAATCTTCCATTATTTTATGCATCATGTCATGAAAATTGTGGTCATAGCCCTCTTATATGTGGCGCCTACATTCTTAAGACCAAATGGAATGACATTCCAATAGTATGTACCCCAAGGGCAAGTGAATGTTGTTTTATGTTGGTCTTCGGGGACAATACGAATCTGATTATAGCCAG
Source organism: Sequoia sempervirens (assembly GCA_007258455.2). NCBI lineage: Eukaryota > Viridiplantae > Streptophyta > Pinopsida > Cupressales > Cupressaceae > Sequoia > Sequoia sempervirens. The sequence continues at coordinate 20,076,884 of VDFB02274714.1, forward strand.
AGAAACCATCCATGAGGGACAACATCTCATATCCTGCTGTGAGGTACACTATGATATCAATACTCGGTAAAGGAAATTCATCTTTTGGGCATGCCTTATTTAGGTCTCTAAAATCTGTGCAGACACTGATCATTCCATTTGGCTTTGTTACTGGCAACAGGTTAGATATCCATTCAACATAATCAATAGACTGTATGAACCCAGCATCTAGAAGTTTCTTCAACTCGGCCTTGACCAATAGACCGACCTGAGGATGCATTTTGTGTAACTTCTGTTTAACTAGTTTGGCATTAGGCAATAGTGGCAGATGGTGCAAAACTAGTTTTGGGTCTAATCCTAGCATGTCAGCATAGGACCATGGGAAGTTGACTTTACGTTCTGCAAAGAATTTGAGAAATTTTGGTCTCTCTTCTTCAGTCAAGGATGCGGCAAAGAGGACCATTTTGGGATCTTCTGCTATTGATATGTTGTCTTCTATGGTTTACTCTATGAGCATAGCTAATTTCTCTTGAGTTACGAGAAGAAAGTCTAGTCCTCCATCTTTGGGTGCCTCAGAGAGGTTTTCACCCACAGATACATCCATTTTTTTTCACTTTTTGTCGTCAGAAGGTTCCTTTCGGTTTTCACCTAAAGACGTTTCATTTTTTGCTTTATTCTTATTTTGAATTTTGCGACTGGAGGACAGAGTAGTCTTTCCAAAGTAGGTTGTACAATCTAGGTCAATGGTGAATCTTGCCTTGTCATCACCACTAGGTATGGCCTCACGTAATCCCATAAATTCTGCAATGGCCTCATCATTTTGAAAGGTGTCCAAGACTAGTAGGCCTTGTTGGTCCAAATCGATTAGTTGAGGATAAGCTAGGGAAATGCCATCGTCAGTGTTGGTGAATTAAGGGGAGGATGCAGAAAGAATGTAGATGGATTCAGTGATATTGTAGATGAAATTGTCATCATCCAATTCCACATCAGACTCTATCCAATATTCCCCTTCACTAGTCTCATATTTGTTGTCAAAATAAAGGGTGAAGGACTTAGAGTCATGGTTGTAAGTGTCGTTTGGTAATTCGGATGGATTGGACTTAAGGGATTTAGACAGTAGGGTTTGTATGTCATGGGGAATGGTAATGGGACTACGACTGTTTGATGCCTGATTGATTTTAAATATTTTTCCAAAATCTTTGTTCAAAGGTCAGTTCCCCATCTTCAAGGAACAAATCATCAAGGCAACAGTCACTTAAGGATCGTTTGGAGCCAAATTTCCACTCTTGGGAGTCAGTTTCGGTGAAGGTTTCGTTAGCGGTCTTGACACTTTTCGAAGCATGCATGTGCTCACTCGAAATTCCACTGGTATGTTGGTCGTCATTGCCAGGCAATCCATACCCTAATCCAAGATACTTTGGTATTTTAAAAGATTTTATGGGCTCTCTTCATCCAATTTATTTTTTCCTAGGCCACTATTTCCATTATATCCTTTAGCCTTCACCATGTCATATCCATTGGCATATTTCTTAACTAGTAATGGGGGTAGGTCTGCCATTTCCTTATAGAGCCATCTTGTAATATCAGCCAGGTCCTTGTTACTCATGTCTCCATGTTTTATGAAAACCGTTTTTGGTGGAAATTTGAAAATTTCTTTGGGTTCCATTCTAAAACATGGTCAACCATAGACCTTCAGAGACTTGGGCATTTTTGTGATGCTATATGTCGTATGCAGTTTGAATTCTCCACAGCCTAGGTCCTGGATCTTGACATTGGATTCATCCTTAGGAAGTGTGGAAGATGGTGGTGTAGTGGAAGATGTGGATAGAGTAGACGTAGAAGATGATGCGAGTGTGGATGGGTCAATGTATTTAGAAGAAGAGGAACCAGGAGCTTCTTGGTTGATGGGCACTTAGTTTTCAGAAATACCACTTAGGTTTGTGCAATATTGAAGAGTCTCCATATATAGTGATCTTCATGTCATCAAATGGGAATTTTAAGCATTGCTGATATGTGGAGGGTACGGATTTTAGGGCACGAATCCATGGATGACCGAGCAAGATGTTGTAAGGTAATTCTAGATCCAGGACCTAGCAAGTTGTATCCATAATGACTAGTCCCACTCTAGTAGGAAGAGAAATAACGCCTCATGAAGAACGTTCTTCATCATCATATGCTTTTATGACTATACTCTTTGTAGGGTCTATGCATGCATCAAAAAATCCTAGAGCCTTAACCAGTTTTAAGGAGCATATCTTCAATCCTGCTCCGCCATCTACTAAAACTATTCTGACCTTGTGTTTATGGAAGAAATTTTGAATGTGTAATGCATCATTGTGGTTAGTCTTGGGTGAAGAGTAGTCTTTATCCGAAAAGGAGACATGGTGAGGTGTAGTGAGGTATCCTACCATGGTCTCAAATTGGTTGACATCAATATCCTTAGGGACTGACGAATCTTGCAGGGTTTTATCTAGTATAGCCTTATGCATGGGAGATATGTGAAGCAACTCGAGTATAGAAATTTGTGCGGGAGTTTTTCCAAGTTGGTCGATAAGGTTAAACTGACTCTTACATTGCCACTATTTTTTGGATGAGCCGGGTTGTGATTGTTTAGGAGATGGACCAGGTATGGTGATTTTAGGTTGCCTAGCAGGAGGCAGACTAGCTATGGTGACCTTCCCACTTCAAGTAGTAGCATTGCATTCGGGTGCTCTCTTGACTGTGATGGTATTGACACATTCATTATCAGTTCGGATATTGTTTATAGTGGTTCCACCAGAATAGTCATACTTGGCACAGGCAAAATTGGCTTGATTATTGTTTATCTTTGGACCTGACGTGGAAGCATTATTAGAACCATGGTCTTGTAGTGGGTTCTTATGAATGGTATGATTTGAATTAGAGGAAAATTGTGGTCCACCTACCTCAATGATATGATTCTCGATAAGGTCTTGTACCAGATTATTCAGTTGTCGATGGGAAGAAATTTTATGTCCTTTTTCTCGATGATAATTGCAAAATGCATTATCGTCCCACCATACTGGTTTGAATTGTCCTGGGTCATATGGTTTTGGTTCTTGAAGTATGATGACACCATTCTGAAGGAATTTCTTGAGGACTTCTTCAATGGGTTCACCCAAAGGAGTGTATGTGTGACCCCTAGGGAATTGTTTCATCTGACGGTATTGTCCTTAATTATTTTGGCTGCTTTGGTTATTTCGGGGGACATTAGTAAGAGGTGTCAATATCGTTGTTGATTTTTTTTGTGGTTGAACCCCTTTTAGAGATAGTACATGACCCATAGTGTTTCCAACCTTGGCGTCCACAACACCATCGTTGGTAACATGTTTATTTTTGACCCAGTACTTATTTTTGTCAGTGGGAGGATTTGCATTTGTGTTTTTAGGACCGTATCTTAGCTCTCCCTTTGCAATGAGGGATTTCTCAATTTGGACACCTTTTTTAACTAGGTCCATGAAGGTTGTGCAACAATGTACTTGTAATGCATATTTTAAGGGTCCTAGAAGTGTTTGAACGAACATGTCCACCTTTTCCTTTTCGGGTATGTCAATGTGGCAACAACTAGCTAGACTTCTCCATTTTTGAAAGAATGGGATGAATGTTTCACCAACATCCTCTTGTGTGAGATTGCATAAGCTAGTAATAGAGGTGTCCATGTCAATGTTGTACGCATAATTTTTTATGAATTTATGTTTAAGCTCATCCCATGTTTAGATATCCTTTTGAGTGGAGAACCATTCAAGAGTAGGACATGCAAGACTTTTAGAAAAAATTCTCATCAAGTATGTTTGTTCATAGGCGACGTCCATATAGTTGGTTGCAAATTCACGGACATGTTCAAAGGGGTTTGTCTTTCCTCTGTATTTGGTAAAATTAGGTGACATATCCTGGAGGAAATGGTGGCATGTATAAGTTCATGTCAAAGGGATATACGGATAGATCATATGACACTTCTGATTTTTTTCTAGATATTTGTATGTTTTCTATGGTCTTCTCTAGACCCATCATTTTTTCTTGTAAGGCATCGATTATAGGGTCATTTGTGCTCCCATACATAGGATTGATTAGTACGCCATAGGTCCCCACTTTTTGTGCGTGGATATTGGTGTATTATGGAGGGATGGATTGTTGTGACATGTGTGATGTGTTTTGATTGGTGTGTTGTTGGTATTGAAAGTTTGAATTGGGGGTATTTTGGTAAGTATGAATATGGGATGAGTATCTTGGGATGTGTCCCCCATCCATTTGGGTCAATATTTGAGGAATATGGTGACCATGAATATTTTGGTGTGAATGATGCCATGGGCTGTGTGTTTTGACTACCTTGTCCAAATTGTTGGGTTTGGACAAGGGGAATATTCATATTTTGTCCTTGGGAGGTGATGGCATTTGACTATGTTGACATGTTAACATTTTTTTGTTGTCCTTGAATAAAGATACGTCATTTTCCTCCACCCAAAGGATTTTGTGAGATACCAATGAGAGGATATGACGAAGATGTACTTATGGTATTAGATGTAGTTGTCAATGGAGGATTTGTATGCCTTGATGATGCCCCCATGGAATTTACCGTAGTGGTAAAGAGAGGATTGGAATAACTTTCCCACATTTCCAAGGACCCAAAGGTGGTTCCAACTAATTATGATAGTGTTGAGGATATTGTGGGTACTGTGACAGATTGTGATCCTCCAATGGATGTAGCGTTTATTGAATTGGAGTTGTTTCGAATGTCGGATGTAGCACTCACGGTTGTTGTAGCATCAAAAAAGGTATTGCTCATAGTGTTTGGAGGTTGACCACTATTTGACATGTTATGCGCGTTGTTGACATTAGGGTCAGGAGATGTTGATCTCAACATGTTAATGTCAAATCCGTCGGGTAATTTAGCTCCTTGACTTAAGAGTATGGCAAAATATCTGTCTCTGTCATATAGGACCATTTGTTCCACAAATTGGGATGCCTTTGGATCGTGTGCTGCTACCTCTAGATTTTCCTCAAGTATTTTTCTGTGTTCATCCTTACGTAAGAATGGTTCAAAGGGATTATTTGATGAGGATGGTATGGTCGTGAGAGGTTGATTATTCGTGTTGCCAAATGGATCGTCAAATGTCCAATTTGGGTCATATGTGTGATTGTTAACATTGGAAGTGGAGTTTTGTCCAAAACTTTCCATTTGTTGTTTTTGTCTTTGGAGTCTAGTTTCCACCATAAAATGAGATTTCTCAAATGAAAATGACAAATAAATGCAAGGATGACAATGCAAGACTATGTTTTCTAAAGAAAATTCCAACTAGGATGACTAGGTGATGATGACATTTGTCTAAGGAAATGATTGATGTAAGATGAAGAGGTTGTCAAAGCCAAAATGTCAAATGAGGACTAAGATGGTGATGTTGACTAAGGACTTAATATGATAAACACAAGGTCTAGGTTCAAAATGATGACTAGAATGAATAATATTTTTGTAATTTTGGGAATAAAGTATGCAAGGATTAAAATAGAATGCAATTTGGAGAAAAGGATACCTAAATAGTTCTAAGCTCAATCTTTGTTTTCAATTTTGGTTACTAAAGGACTTGTTGAAAATAACAAAATGACAAGGTCAAGATGACTAGTAAATTTTCCTAACTAGACTATTGAGTTGGAAACTCTCACAAAAGGGGCAATGGCTGATAAAAAGAGAGGATGATTAAGTCCAAGATAACCTAGTTTTGAAAACAATGATGTTGCAAGTTGTGCTGAGATCAACCTAATCCAAAGTATGCAAGGATTGAAACCTAGGGTCAAGTTAATGCCTAATGTATGCAACTAAAATTTGAAGGATGAAGCCTATAGTCATGAATGCAAACTAATGGTTGAAATTTTTGAACAATTTCAAAGTTGGTTTCTAACAAAATCCCCTTGGAAATAGTGTTTGACAAAAGATTGACAGAGTTTAGACTAAGTTTGGAATTTGTATGAATATTTTCCTTCTATAAGGCAAATATCTCATTTGAGACTTCGAATGCATCAGAGTATTTTGACTGTGTTTCAGTTTAAACGAATACGGCTCTGGGACTAACAAATGTGACAGGACTTTGTAGATGCAGTTATGTTAGGTTTAGATGCGTCGCGACACAAATAAATGTGGTGTTTGTGGGATGAAATGCAGTTTAACAGTGCGATTGCGTCTCAGTATTTTTCAGATGCATTTCAGAAAAGCGAATGTGTTTCAATAGTTGCAACATAGTTTGTTAAAATTTAGTTTCTTGATGTATTGAGACCAAATCTAATATGTCTAATGTTGAATGTTTTGTTCAAAAGTGTAAATGTGGTGAATAATGTTGAAAAATCTAGCAAGCACTTGACAAGCACAATGTTTTAGTGTAAGCAAGCACACATAAGACAAGTACAATCCTAATAGGCCAATAGGCCAAGGGTTTCTATACTTGGTATAGCCCACCAATATACCCCAGATTGGTGCGGAGCACCTCTCCTTCTCGAGAGCAGATAGCTTAGAATTTTGGTGGCACAGGCTCCCCTCCATGACTCATTAACGTCATTTGGTCACACCAACTTTGGATTCTTGGGTAGTGACTTCCCAAGAACTACTATCTCTACTCAAGGGGATTAGTAGTGAGTATCTTAGGGCATGATATTGTACCCTGCAATATACCAAGCAATGACTAAAAAATGGTTGGCCTCTAAAACAATAGGTGTTTAGTAAGGGCATTATGTTCATAGGGCATGATCTATGCACCGAGAATCCCCTTTCAGATCCATCTCGTCGAAACCATACACATGATTCTTGGGCTTTCCTCAAGAATCCACTTTTATATACCGGTTGTAAGTCCCTCGGGTTTAGGGTGCTACCGGTCTGAGTCGTCTTGGGGTGAGTACTTTTTTCCACCAAAATAGGCCCAAGTTCTAGAGTCAGTAACCATTTCTCTTACACCCAAGATCACCCAAAAGTGCAAGGGGAGAGGATACTTTGATTACTAAGTCTTAAGGGTGTATAATAGATAAAATGGGTCTGATTTTCTGATCACCAAGTTTTCACAAGGTGAGAGCATAATCACCTACCATTTGCAAACACAATTAGAAATGAAAGACATGTTTGTTTTAAATGCACTAAAAGGAAATGTGTTTTAATCTAAAAAAGACAAGCACAATGTTTAGTATTCAATCTTCGACACTCGAACTTGCAAAACTACAAGTTAGGAGTTTTATCCACCAGTCTTGGACCCATGAAATGTAACCACCACATGCTACAAAATAAGATTAGTAACAAAAAAACCTATGCTAGGCAGAATGCAGAAGAAAACCAAAAATGTAGAAGAAAAACTAGAATGAAAAACAAAAAAAGAACAGAAAACAGGAAAACCTGAATGAAAAATTTGAAAAGAAATTTTACTAGGAAAATGCATCATAGCAGAGCGAATGCATCTCTCTATGCAGAAAATGTGTCACGCTACCACGGTCTGGTCTGACAAGAAGATGTGGTTCAGGAATACAGATGCGTCACTTGAAGAATTAAATGTGACTCGATCTGTCAAATGCAGTGTTTGCAACTTCGTATGCGGTGCATTAGAGCAGTTGTAGAATTTTAGCTAGTGAATGCGGCTCGGGAAAACTCACATGTGTCGTTCCGTACCTATACCTGTAAAAAAAAAATAGAAAACCAAAAATTGTACGAAAACTACAAAAAAAATTAAATGGTTTGTTTCCTAAGCTTATTGTTATCAAATATGATCAAAACATGTAAACCCAAAGAACTATTATGCACAATGGAAACTAAAATAAATTAATTATACCTGTCATCAAAGCTTCCTTGATTACCTTCATAGCACCTTCTAACTTGTTGATGGTTGCCCTCAGATCGAACGTGTGAGAAATTTGAAAATAAAGACTAAGTCCTACACAAGCTTTGAAGGATTAAAATAAAGACTATGCCTATGCCTATGACAAAATGACTCTAAAATGCCAAATAACTCTAAGTATTAATGCATCAAAATAACAAAATTTATGTCTAATCTAAAAATGTGAGAAAAATAGCATTTTATAGAAAATGCAATTTTGAATGGATGGACGAGATCAACTTTCGATAGAAACCTAAAATTAGAGGACAAGATTTAATCTGATAATCCCTAATCAGGGTTAGGGAAAAATCATTAAATGAGCTGTCGAGATTGTTGGTATGTGGTGACTGATCATGCTATACTATATAGGCCATGGTATATTTTACACCTCGGCATGTATCCTTGCCGATTTTCCTCCTACTTTTTCGTGTCATCACCGAAAAAGGGAAAAATCAACAAAAAAGAAAAATCCAATTTTGTAGAACCCAAAATTTGGAAGCTTCTAAGCTTGATAAAAAGGGGTTCAGATGGGTGTTACAGGATAATGAAAACGTGATTATTCGCAAGATTGTAATAGGTTTTTGCACTGGATAATAAAATCATTGGATGGCTATAGTTTGGTGGATGTAGCCCAGATTGGGTGAACCACGTTAAATTCTCTATGTTATAATTTATTCTGTGTGTTTTAGTTTCTCTGTTTATTGTTAAATTTGCATTTAATTTTTAGATATCTTCCTTTCTAACCCTAACAAGTTGTATCAAAGTGGGTTGTGTTTTGATTATCGTCTGTAGGAAGGTCTCACAGTTGAGTGGGAGAAATGGCAGACGAGGGTAAGAAGGTTGAGAAGTTTAATGGGAAAAACTATCAGTTATGGAAGTTGTAGATGGAGGACTATCTCTATCAGAAGGATTTATGGCGGCCATTGGAAGGGAAAACCAAGAAACCCCAAGCAATTTCTGATGAGGACTGGGAGATTTTGGATAGAAAGGCTCTTGACAGTATTCATTTATGCCTGGCACAATCGGTGGCCTTCAATATTACAAAAGCAAAGACAACTCAAGAGTTGATGGAAACCCTGGCGAAGTTATATGAAAAGCCTTCCACTTCGAATAAGGTATTTCTTATGAAGCGTTTATTTAATATGAAAATGGTAGAAGGTGGGTCTGTTACTGATCATTTAAATGAGTTTAATATGGTCACCAGTCAATTAAATTTTGTAAAAGTAAATTTTGATGAAGAAGTTAGGGCTCTTTTTATTCTATGTTCTTTGCCTAAAAGCTGGAATAGCTTGGTAATGGTTGTTAGCAATTCTATTTCTGTTTTGAATACATTAAAATTTGATGATGTTGGTGTTATTTTGAGCAGGAAATTCATAGGAAAAGCTCAGGTGGAACATCCACATCAAGCAGTGTTTTGAATGCAGGAAAGCAGGGGTAGAACAAAGGAGAGGAAACAATTTCAGAAATCATGGGAAGTCACGAGGAAAATAAAAGGACAGAAGGTCCCAATCTATAGACAAGAGGGATTGCTAGTACTGTGGTAAGCCGGGTCATTTAAAGAAAGATTGTTGGCCTCAGAAAAATAAAGGAGACAAAAAGGAAGGAATTAAAGAGGAAAATGTGGTAAGTAATAAATCTGATGAGGATTCTTTGATTCTTTCCCTTGATAATGCTAACGATTCTTGGGTGTTAGATTCAGGGGCTTCATTTCATGCTACCTCCCATAGAAGTTATTTTCTTAATTATGTCCAAGGGGATTTTGGGGTGGTTTATTTAGGAGATAACGAACCCTGTCAAATTGTTGGAAAGGGAAGAATCAAGATTAAGTTACATAATGGGAATCATTGGCTACTACATGAGGTAAGGCATCTTCCAAAGTTAAGCATAAATTTAATTTCAGCAGGGCAACTAGATGATGAAGGTTGTGTTGTTACATTTAGTGATAAAAATTGGAAGGTCACAAAGGGTGCCTTAGTGGTAGAAAAAGGTGTGAAAGTAGGCACCTTATATCTTTGTACAGGTCATATTGTTCCTTATAATATAATTGTTACGGAACAAGGTCAATGTTCAGGAACAGTTACTCCAGTTCAGCAGGTAGAAGATCATACAGTTGTTGTGGACTCTGAATCAACACTGTGGCATAATAGACTTGGGCATATGAGTGCAAAAGATATGAAAGTACTTCATTCAAATAATGTTTTACCAGGTCTAAAATGTGTTAATATCAATTTCTGTGAAAGTTGTGTGTATGGAAAATAAAAGAGAGTAAGTTTTCTCAAGGATGGGAAGCAAAAGAAAGATGAGAAATTGGAGCTTGTGCATACGGATGTATGGGGACCAGCTCAGGTATCTTCTCTCGGTGGCTCTCTGTATTATGTTACATTAATTGATGATGCAACTAGGAAGGTATGGATTTATTTCCTTAGGCAGAAATCTGGTGTATTTGAAACTTTTAAAAAATGGAGAAGCTTGGTAGAGAATGAGACGGGTAAAAAGATAAAATGTCTCAGATCTAATAATGGCGGTGAGTATTGCAGCAAAGAGTTTGAAGATTATTGTTCCTCTAATGCTATTCGTAGGCAAAAAATGATTCCAAGGACTCCACAGGAAAATGGAGTGGCTAAGCACGTGAACAGAACAGTAATGGAGGATGCACGAACTATGAGATTTCCTGTTGGGTTGCCTTTAAAAATGTGGGCAGAGACTATAAACACTGTTGTTTATTTAATTAATAGAGGTCCCTCTAATCCTTTGGGTTGTGGTATTCTAGATGAAGCATGGAAAGGTAAGAAGATGAGTTATTCTTTTCTCACAACCTTCGGTTGTGAAGCATTTGCACATGTAGATTCTGAAAATAGAACCACGCTTCATGTAAAATCAAGGAAATGTATATTTGTTGGATATGGCATTGATGAATTTGGTTATAGGCTTTGGGATTTTGAAAATCAAAAAATTGTGAGAAGCAGGGATGTCATATTCAATGAAAAAGTTTTGTACAAAGATATGTTGCTGCAGCATGAGAAGAAAGAAAATGATTATACAGTGTTGGATGATATTCCAAACAATGATGTTTTAGTGGTTCCTCATGCTGGGCAACAACAGCAACAACAAATACCACAAACTCATGTTAGACGATCTTTAAGGATAAGTAGACCTCCAGAAAGATTCTCTCCCTCTTTGTATACTATCTTGTTAATTGATGTTGGTGAACTAGAATATTATGATGAAGCTATGTAGGTGGATACCAAGGTTCAGTGGGAGCATGGAATGGAAGAAGAAATGGACTCCTTGCTGAAAAATCAGACTTGGGAATTATGAAAGTTGCCTGTAGGTAAAAAGGATTTACCAAAAAAATGGGTTTATAGGCTGAAAGAGGAGGATGGAGGTAAGAAGATATTTAAAGCCAGATTAGTTGTAAAGGGATTTGCACAGAAAAAGGGTATTGATTTTGATGAAATTTTTTCTCCAGTTGTTAAAATGACTTCTATTCATATTGTTTTAAGTATTGTAGCTACTGAAGATTTGCATTTAGAACAACTTGATGTTAAAAGTCTTTCTCCATGGTGATTTGGAAGAGGAAATATATATGGACCAGCCACAAGGATTTGAGGTCAAAGGTAAGGAGAAACTAGTGTACAGATTGAATAAAAGTTTATATGGCTTGAAGCAAGCACCTCGGCAATGGTACTTGAAATTTGATAGTTTTATGGCTGAGCAAGGCTACAACAGGTGTAATTCTGACCATTGTGTTTATTTTAAGAGGTTGGATAATGACAGCTACATTATTTTGTGTTTATATGTTGATGGCATGCTTGTAATAGGGTCTAACATGGATCACATAAGTGAGCTAAAATAACAGTTATTAAAATCTTTTGCTATGAAGGATTTGGGGGCAGCAAAACAAATCCTTGGTATGAAAATTTGTAGAGATAAAAAAAAAAAAATTTTATCTTAGGCTAATTATGTTGAAAAGGTGTTGCAAAGATTTCATATGGAGAATGCAAAAGTTGTCAGCACACCTTTGCCTAGTCATGTTAAATTGACTAAGGATATGTGTCCAAACACACAAGAGGAGGAAGAAAAAATGTCCAAGGTACCATATGCTTCAGTTGTAGGAAGTTTAATGTACGCCATGGTATGCACGAGACCGGATATTGCACATGTCGTAGGAGTTGTTAGCAGGTATTTGAGTCATCCCAGAGTTGAGCATTGGAATGCGGTAAAATGGATTCTCAGGTACTTGAGAGGTACATCCAATAAATTTTTATGTTTTGGGGGCTCTAACACTAATTTAAAAGGCTATGTTGACTCAGATTTGGCAGGGGATATAGATACTAGGTGGAGTACCACAGGTTATGTATTTACAATTGGTGGGACAACAGTGAGTTGGATTTCTCAATTGCAAAAGTTGGTTGCTTTATCCACCACAAAGGTAGAGTATGTTGTTGCAACAGAGGCAGCAAAGGAGATGATATGGCTACAACTTTTCATGGACAAGATACATACAGATGTCAATCTAGTGGATATGTTTATGAAGGTGGTGACAAGGGAGAAGTTGAGCTCCTCTTCAGCTTAAGTTGGCCTTCAAGGTTGAATTCAAGTATAACAGAGTAGTAGGGTCCAAGGTACTTATTTCCAGTGGGAGTTGTAATTGTAGCAGTGTCATCTAGGATCAGTCTCCAAGTCGGAGATTGTTGGTATGTGGCGACTGATCATGCTATACTATATAGCCCATGGTATTGTACACCCTGACATGTATCCTTGTCAAGGTACAGGGTTGGGTTTGGCCCTGGGCGGGGGTTCGAGGGCGGTAGCCCCGAGAAAAATTTTCCTCCTACTTTTTTGCATCATCACAGAAAAAGGGAAAAAATAACAAAAAAGGAAAAATCCAATTTTGTAGAACCCAAAATCTGGAAGCTTCTAAGCTTGATAAAAAGGGGTTCAGATGGGTGTTACAGGATAATGAAAACGTGATTATTCACAAGATTGTAATAGTTTTTTGCACTGGATAATAAAATCAGTGGATGGCTGCGGTTTGGTGGATGTAGCCCAGATTGGGTGAACCATGTTAAATTCTCTGTGTGTTTTAGTTTCTCTGTTTATTGATTAAATCTATATTTAATTGTTAGATATCTTCCTTTCTAACCCTAACAGAGATGTCATCTAAGAAAATCAAATCAACGATGGAGAATAGATGAGATAATTAATTAGAAAAATAAAGATTTTCAAAAATCAAGAAGATAAAGACTGCCTAATTTGTGAGATTCAAAAAATTAAGAACATAAGAGTTGAACTAAAGATCAGATTTGAAAAATCAATAATTTGCTCAGTTACCTGATTTTTGGAAGAAAGTTACCATTTTGAATTAAATTAATTCAAAATATGGATTTTGTGAGATAATAAATAATCGATTTTTAGATTATTTACTAAAATGAACTTTCAATTAAGAATGTGATATCATTTTAAATAATTTCATTTATTTAAAATGAGGGAAATTTTAATTTTGATAATTAAATAATTAAAGATAATTATTTAATTTAGAAGATATGATTAATTATTAATAAACTCATTTAATCATGAGAATTAGTGACATATTAAATAAATAAATAAAATTCATTTATTTAATAATCAGGAAGACATAAGGAATTAAAGTAATTAAATAAATTAAGAAATCTATTTAATTAGGGGAAGACTTAGACAATTAATGATGTATTTAATAAATAAATAAAATTTATTTATTTAATAATCATGAAGAATACAATAGACATCAATTAATTAAACCATTGTAAATTATTTAAGTAATAGTCAACTGTGGATGAAGGACATAATTAAATGTCATAATTATGCTAGAATGAAAGTGGTAAAATATAGAGCTTGTAGGCCTAGCTCATTTTTAAGTGTCTACACTATCATCAACCCTCACACTTTGTGAACCACCTTTGCAAAATACTTATTACCAATTGCCTCATCCACCTAGCACTCCAAGGAAAAAATACATTGTATCTAATCCAAACCCCCATTATCAATCTAATCAACAACAATTCCAACAATAACCATCCCGCATTAATCCCTCACAACCCACATCAAACACCTACCAACAACAACCCAATCCACAACTACATCCATATGTCCCTCAATTGCAAAAAACATACAATTATCAACCCAATCCATCCTATTATTAGAAGGAACCATCCTAGCAATAGGTTACTTCCTCATCCTACTACCAACCACCACCATCCCAATGACAAATTTTCACTGATCCATAGCCAACTTACACTAACCAGTACCAACAGGTCCCCTCATATCCCTAACAATCATGCAACCAAATGATTCCACCACCACTATCATATCATCAATATGCTCCCTATGACCAATCCAATCTAATAGGTCCTCCCCAATCTGCACCAATCAACAAAGAATGCGAGGACATGAAAGTTTCCCTAAAATATTTGCAAGGTTGGAACCTCTAAGAAGTCCTTCAAATTCGAGGGCATTTTTCCTTATCCATTTTATCCATCAATTTATATATTTCCCTTCCATAAGCACTTTGAAATTCCAAATTTGATAACTAAAAGGGGAAGGGTGACCAACGATACCACTTACAAGAGCTTTACATGCACTGTCAGGAGGTATGAAAACTACTTCCTTTGACTTTTCACTCATAGCTTAACAAGACAAGCCTTGGAATGGTTCTTGCGTCTTTCACTTCACAAGGGTCAATTTCCATTTTTTTTATTTGTCAAAAAAAATTGTAACACATTTCTCCTTTAACCTGTAGAAGGATATAGATACCATGGATCTCATGAAGGACAACCAACATAATAGAGAAACATTAACTAGCTACTTCCAAAGTTGGAAAACTTTACCCAGTCATCTCAAGCATAGTCTTCCTGAGAAGGAGTTGGTATGAATCTTTGTTGAAAATTCCCATCTAGAGTTGGGTCACAACTTGCATCTCCATTATGTATCTACCTTTGTAGAGGTCATCGAAAAAGGGACTACCATTGAGAAGGCCCTTATCACCAAAGGACTCATTAAGATCTTCAAGCAAGATAAGGGAAAACAATATGGCGATAAATACCGCTACTAGAATAAGAATAAGAATGTGGTTAATGAGGGTGTCACTAACACTAAGAATGTCAAAGTAGCTAATGCCTCCCAATCACAACAAAGTGTCCCTCAAACACCAAGAACAATTTTCATATTCATGCCTCAAGGAGAACCTCATCCTTCCATTCAATCCAATCGGTTGGGTCAAGGAAATGGCAAGCGCACATTCACTCCCCTAGGGGGTCTTTAGATGCATTCTTTAGGATATTGGTTCAAGATAATTTCATGGTTTATCCAGTAACCAACCCCTTTGATGATTCAAAACCCAAGCCAAATTGGTATTGAGAAAATGAGTATTGTTATTATAATAAAATCAAAGGTCACTCCACCAACAAGTGCCAAGGTCTAAAGAATTATATCATCTAATTGATCGAGGAGAAATTATGGTTGAAGTAAATCAATCTATGTCATCTAAATCTCAATTGTAGATATACCAAAATTCTTTCTCTAACCACAACAAAGGTCCTAGCTCTTCCAACGTGAACAAAGGATCCAAAAACAATAACAATCAAAAAAATAGCACCAATAATATATGTTATAATAATTAATTATGACAATATAGTTGGGTGTATTACACAAGTGGATCCACGTATCTCTATTTCCATGTCAAGGGCAAGGACCCTCGATGTGTTGTCAAGACACGTCACACTCACATATCAGTTATTGGACCATCTACTTCATCCCAACAGGTTCCTATAAGCTCCTGATATAATATCCTTGATTATCTAGGAAAGACCCCCGCAAATATATCTATTTTAGATTTTCTAAAGTCTTCTCCTATCCATCAAGAAATCCTTACCAAGGCTTTATAGGGTACCCAAGTTCCAAATGACATAGATCCTACTCAGTTCCAAGCTCGAGTAGGACACTTATCATCCATGTACCAGTTGGGATTCAGTCAAAATGATATGCCATCAATTCATCCTACGCATAATCACACCCTTCATATAGAAGTCCTTATCACCAAGCATGAAGTTAAGCGAGCCTTTGTAAATAATGGCTCTTCCCTCAACTTGTGTAGATTGAAATTTATAAAATAGATGGGGTACATTCATGCTGACTTGGATAATCAGGTGATCACTATTAAGGCTTATGATAATGTAGAGTGGGATTCAGAAGGTATTATTTTTCTCCCTATTCAGGCTGGTCGAGTAGTACAATACACAACTTTTCATGTTCTTGATCTTGATCTACCATATAACCTCCTCCTTGGTTGACCATGGCTTCATGCCATCCAATTCATTCCAAATCCTCAACTATCCCAAATCCTCAATGTTCTTGATGATTGAGCATTAGATGGTATAGATTTACTATCCCAAATCCTCAACTTTTTATCACTTGTAAATGGTGTCGGGTCATCGGTTGTGTGTCCTCATATAGGATCATTCATCATGTATTTTATCATTCATTCTTGTGTTTATCTTTGGTTCTTTTCTTCAAACTACATTTCCTTTGTACTTTCATGTAGGCAAGACCATCTTTGATGAGCCCCTAAGGCTTTTTTCCATCCATTTGAATCTTCATCGCCGTCTTTCTACTTTTATCCATCATCGGTCATTGGTATTTTTTATCGAACTACATTACCTCTATGTTTTCACATAAGCAAGGCCATATTTGATGAGCCCACAAGGCGTTTATCCATCTGTTTGAGTCTCTATTGTCCTCTTTCCACTTTTATCCATCATTGATAATTGGTATTTTTATCAAACTACATTAACTCTATGCTTTTACATAGGCAAGGCAATCTTTGATGATCCCCAGGGGCTTTTGTCCATTTGTTTGAGTCTTTATCATCCTCTTTCTTCTTTTTTCCATTGTTGATCTTTAGTATTTTTATCAAACTACAAGTTCTCTACACTTTCATGTAGGCAAGGCCATCTTTGATGAGCCCCCAAGGCTTTTTTTTGTCCTTTTGAGTCTTCATCATTCTCTTTCTACATTTATCCATTGTCAATCATCGATCTATTTATCAAACTATGAGGTCTTTACTTTTTCTCATAGGAAAGCCCATCTTTGATGAGCTCTCAAGGATTTTTTCCATCTATTTGAGTCTTCATCATCCTCTTCCTACTTTTATGCATCATTAGTCATCGGTCCTTTTATCAAAGTACGTTGCGTCTATGGTTTCACATAGGCAAGGCCATCTCTGATTAGCCCCTGAGGCTTTTTTCCATCCATTTGAGTCTTCATCATCCTCTTTCCTCTTTTATCCATAGTCAATCGATGATCTTTTTATTGAACTACATTACCTCTATGCTTTCACGTAGGAAAGGCCATCTTTGACCAAAACCCAAAGATTTTTTCAGTTCATTTGAGTCTTCATCATCCTCTTTCCACTTTTATCCATAGTTAGTCATCAGTCTTTTTATTGAACTACAAGGTCTCTATGCTTTCACTTAAGCAAGGCCATCTTTGATGAGCCCCTGAGGCTTTTTTCCATCCCTTTAAGTCTTCATCGTCCTCTTTCTGCTTTTATCCATCATAGATCATTGGTCTTTTTATCGAACTATGAGGTCTCAATACTTTCACATGGGCAAGGCCATCTTTGATGAGCCCCCAATGCTTTTGTCCATCCATTTGAGTCTTCATCATCCTCTTTTCACTTTTATCAATTGTCGATTGTCAGTCTTTTCATCAAATTGTGAGGTCTCTATGCTTTCACATAGGCAAGGCCCCATCTTTGATGAGCCCCCTAAAGATTTTTTCTCTTTGTTTGAGTCTTCATCACCCTCTTTCCACTTCTATCCATTGTCATTCATCGATCATTTTATCAAACTACAATGTCTCTACACTTTCAAATAGGTAAGGCTAATCTTTGATCATCCCCCGAGACCCTTGATCTATCCTTTAGGGTGTGTCTTGGTTTTATGTCATGTCATCAAGGGTGTCCCTATTCAGCTAGTTCCTAATAACAAAATCCACTAGTCCAATGAGGTTCAATCTGTTTTGAGTATCTTGAGTCATGTCAATCAAACAATCTACTCCCATCAATCTTCCAACGTGAACAAAGGGTCCAAAAACAATAACAATCAAAACAATATCACCAATAATATCAATTATAATAATTAATTATGACAATATAGTTGGGTGTATTACACAAGTGGATCCATGTGTCTCCATTTCCATGTCAATGGAAAGGACCCTCAATGTGTTGTCACCACACGTCACACTCACATATTAGTTCCTGGACCATCTACTTCATCCCAATAGGTTCCTATAAGCTCCCGATATAATATCCTTGATTATCTAGGAAAGACCCCCATAGATATATCTATTTTAGATTTTCTAAAGTCTTCTCCTATCCATCAAGAAATCCTTACCAAGGCTTTATAGGGTACCCAAGTTCCAAATGACATAGATCCTACTCAGTTCCAAGCTCGAGTAGGACACTTATCATCCATGTACCAGTTGGGATTTAGTCAAAATGATATGCCATCAATTCATCCTACCCATAATCGTGCCCTTCATATTGAAGTCCTTATCACCAAGCATGAAGTGAAGTGATTCTTGGTAGACAATGGCTCTGCCCTCAACTTGTGTAGATTGAAATTTATAAAATAGATGGGGTACATTCATGCTAACTTGGATAATCAGGTGATCACTATTAAGGTTTATGATAATGTAGAGTGGGATTTAGAAGGTATTATTTTTCTCCCTATTCAGGTTGGTCTAGTAGTACAATACACAACTTGACATGTTCTTGATTTTGATCTACCATATAACCTCCTCCTTGGTTTACCATGGCTTCACGCCATGCAATTCATTCCATCCACTTACCATCAATGTCTAAAGTTCCCACACAACAAAATTGAAGTTACTATACATGTTGATACACAACATTTTGAGTATTGTTGTGCTCTTGAGGCCTCCTTTCTGCATTCTCACCATTGTTTGGGAATTGAAGTGAGAACTTCTCAACCATCATCCCACACTTCATCCACTCCATCTTCCACTACATCCTTCACTCCATCTTCCACTTTTGACTCCGCCATCACTAAGGTCAAGATCATTGAAAAAGGTTGTGGGGAATATGAAGTGCATACTACACTCAATGTGGGCATAATGTTTGCTTCTCCATGCACTTATGGTTGGCCATTTGAATCTTCATAGAAATAAGAGCTAGTAACCAAGACAACAAGTTCTAAAAATGTAGGTTCTACCACATTTTAGTCTCGAAGCACCTTGCAAAATCAGCTTGATGAGGATATTAGTTAATCGGTCTATAGAGAAGATCTTGAACCCTTACCTCCTCTCATTCAGTATTTTAAAGAAGTTTATCCACAAGCTTCCAGGTTAGCACAAAAATACAATTATCAAGGAGGAGGACTAGGAGTTGATGAGCATGGAATGTGCAAACCTATTTAAACACATATGCATCCAAAACATTTGGGTCTTGGTTATGACAAGAAATAGAAAGGGTATGCTACATCCACTAATGCAACAAAAAACATTAACAAAAAAATTGATTTCCTTGAAGACATCCCTGAAGAGGAAGCCATTATACTCTCCTACGATGATTTATATGTCTCTTCCTTGTTCAAATCCACATCCATCTTCTCCATTATCCTTTCACTTTGCCACTGTGACCTTATAGATTGGGACCTATGAGGAAGTGCACCTATTGATGTATTTCCTTCTCAGGAGGCATATGCATACCTTATGGGATTAGGTGAAGATTATGGATTTAACTTTGGGGAAGATGACCACCTCAATTGCAAAAATAGAAAGAAACAAACTAAAAAAGGGTCATCTAGTGAAAACCTCTTTGAGGCACTTCCTAACTCATCAAAAGTATCTGTGTTCTGAAAGTTGTTATGTTGATTCTAGTAATTTGAATTGTTGTGGATGATTTTGTAGTGATTCATGATGCTTGTGGATGTTTCTATATTGTTCTCTATCTGTGTTGTCTTCCTGCATTGATCGGTGTGCTCGTGATTGGTGATTTTCTTCTCTGATTTCATGTTTTTCATGATCATGGCCGACATAGTGATTGTTGCATGTTGTGGATCTTCAAGGCATAGTTTTTAAAGGTGTTCCATATTTGAGGATGTTGTTTTGGGTCCTCACTATGTTTTGTCCGACATTGTTTGGTTCGCATTGATAAATTATTTATTGTTTTAGGCCAACAGTTTGTACACATTTCATATTTTGTTGGGCTAACATGTAGTTCATGTTATCCTTAGTTGTGGATATATATGATCATTTGTTTATACCATTTTGAGGCATGGTGTGTGATGTATGTTGTGTGCTAAGTGCGAATAATGTTCTAATCTTTTGAAGGTAGAAGTAAAGTGTGAAGAAGAGTTTATGTGCTTAACCAGAACAGTAATCAGGCATTAGAAGATGTTATTTTCTTAGTTCAAAATCTTCTGAATGTAATCTGAATGTTATTGTAAGACAGTGAGTCTTATTTTGGGTAGTAAGCCTTTTTTTATTTGAGCAGTGGGATCTAGGTAGTGTACCTGAATGCATGTGCATTCCCTATTTATAATACTTTTATACTTTTAATAGGGTATAATCTTGTGGATTAACCTCCACCGTGGTTTTTCCCCTAATAGGGTTTCCACGTTAAAAATATTGGTGTTATGTGTGTTTTTGATGTGGTGATGGTTTATGCTTTCATGTTTATTTATCATATTTGAGAATAAGATCAATTTGTATAATTTCTATGACAACTGAGTCACCCCCCTCTTAGTTGTCTTCCCTTGTGTTGCCAACAATTGGTATCAGAGCAGGTTCCTCGAAAGAAGTTTAATAGCTTGAGGTGATCCGAGATGGCGACATATAAGAAGGATAGTCTAAGATTTTATGGAACAAATTATTTTCTATGGAAGACTCAAATGGAGTGTCATCTGAGATGCATTGGTGAACCTTACTGGACAATTACAAAGAATAGGTATATCTTTCCACATAATGGTCCTTCTACTACAGTTGAGGTTAAGGAAGCCAAGTACAATATCAGGGCTAAGGAAGAATTGTTGAGTGCTTTGACTAATTCAAAGATGACAAATGTAATGGAGCTGAAGACTACTTATCAGATCTAGAAAAAGTTGGAAACTTTGTATGAAGGTGATACCCATGTGAATATTTCTAAGCTACAATGCCTTGAAAGGGAAATATGAAACATTGAGAATGGGTGAAGATGAGAACATCACTTCTATTATTCAGAGAGTGAGTGAACTTGTGTGTAGTATTAGATGTGTTGGTGGAACATTGGAAGAATCAAAGATTGTTGCTAAAGTGCTCATATCCTTGCCTGCTGCATACAAACAAAAAGTTGTTGCTATTGAGGAGATCCGAACTATGAAAAATGTAACCAGAGACATGTTGATTGGTAGGCTTGTTGCTTTTGAGTTAAGTGAGTTTGGTGAATATCTTCCTAAGATAGAATCTACATTCGAAGCCACTACCTCCAGAAAAAGATAAGCAAAGATATGATCTGGGAGAAATTTCTTCTAGAAAAAAGTCCAATTACGAGCAGGAAATGAGAGAGATTGAAGAAGAAGGGAGAAAAATAGAGAAGCTCGACGCACTTATTGTCAAGAGGCTACCTAGAGGAGAAGGTAAGTATAAAGGACCTCTTAAATGTTTCTCTTGCAATAAGATAGGTCATTTTGCCTCAAGGTGTCCAGAAAGAGTTCCTAAGCCAAGACCTAACAAGTCTAGATTCCAAAGAAAGTGTTATTATGTTGTTGATGAAGGTGTGACAGACAATGAATCTGATAAAGGGAATTTAAGTGAGGATGAATGGGTATTTATTGCAATCAAGGAAAATGATCCAGTACCCATTGAATCTGCTAGTTGCATAAATGTGGAGAAAGCTCTAGCTGCCAGAGTTGAAGAAAAACATGAATGGGTGATTGACAGTGGATGTTATCATCACATGATAGGTGATAAAAGTAAATTTGTGAGCTTGGAAAAGTATGATGGTGGTGTTGTAAGATTTGGTGATGAAAAACCTAGTGTAATTCATGGCAGAGGATCCATTTCTCTTGATAGTAAGCATAATACTAATGATTTTTTATATGTGGAAGGTTTGAAGCATAATCTCTTAAGTGTTGGACAGATGGTTGACAAGGGATACAATCTTCAATTCAAGGATGGAAAGTGTAGAATATTGCAGAGTTCTGAAAATGTGATTGTGTTGGTAAGAGACATTGCACATATTTGTATGTGTTGTCCTTGATGGCCACCCCGGTTAGCTAGTCGATCCACACATTGTAATTTACTCATACTGACAATCAGATTGAAGTTCAGTGATTATCTATTAAGTTAGAACAAAGCATCCGGTAGATTTGTGTTGTTCAATTCATATGCAAATTTTTTGTTATTATTTTGTATTATGGATCTCAGGGAAGATTTTTTGATGCATAATTTTTGTTATCTATAAATATTGGTCCCTCGTATCAATTTGTGTGTCAGTTAGAAGGTCTAGTGAACTAATTTTCTATTCATCAGTGTATGAAGGCCAACTTGGTGAATATAGTGTGTCATGGATAGTTGAAGAGTTATTGTTTAAGTATTTTTTTGTTTGAGCATTTTTGTTTGGGTCCTCATTATGTTGTGGCTGACTATTGTGGATACACATTGAATATTATGGATGATTTAAGCTGACAGTTTGTGAATATTTCCTATTTTGTTGAGGATGACCAAAAGTAATTAAATCCTAAGTAGCGAATATATATAAGTGATTCGATTATATCATTTTAGTGTATGTTTGATGAGAGTGGATGTATGTTGCAAATGTCAGAAGGTTAGTAGAGTGATTATGCATAGTTTCACTTGTGCATTAAGGATTTTTGTTGCAAGTTGAAGCAAAATAGAGTAGAAGAGTTGAATCAGTCAAAAGGTCTAGAATTTGATTGTTGAGCCTAACCAGAACTTTAATCACGAATTTGTAGATGCTACTTTATTAGTTCAAATCCTTGTAAGTATTCCAAACTTTTGTAAGGTAGTGAGCCTTTCAGTTTTTCAGTAGTGAGCTCTAGGCAATGTGCCTGAATGCAAGTGCATTCTCATTTTGTAAACTTTTCTTTTGAGTATACTCAGAAAAATATTGTGGATTGACCTCCACCGAGGTTTTTCCCCTAACAAGGTTTCCACATAAAAATCCTTGTGTTATGGTGTTGTGGTTGTTTGTCTTATGTGCATGCATTTTTATTTTGGATGAATGTTATCAGCACTTTAAGGATAAGATTAATAAAGTTAAAAATTGCACAACACTGATTCACCCCCCTCTCAATGTTGCTTGATTCCAACAATTGGTATCAGAGCTCAGTTCCTTGGAAGAAGGTTAAAAGCTTAGGGAATATCTTGGAAAGTGTTTCAATGGATTCAAGCAATCTTCTACAACTTATGGTGGCCCTAGATGATATTCATCAAACAAAATCTGAAGTCCAAGAATTACAAGGAAATCTCATGAATGTTGAGAGATTCATTGGTCATTGAAAGAAAAAATCAATAAGTCTAGAGAGAAGAGAAGGAACTCTATGATCAGATCAAGCAGGAAGATAGTAAATGCATTATAGATGAACAGCTGAGTTAAACCCTAAAGGAAAAGATAGAAGAATGTGAACAACTTTCCAGGGATAATGCAATTCAAAAGCATGATCTGTGAGGAAAATTAGAGACTAGAGAGGACTATCCTAGGGCCTTGAGACATATTTTTGAAAGATTGGAGGAATATAAGTTGAGACTAAATCCTAAGAAATGTGTCTTTGGCATCACATCAAGCAAATTTCTAGGTTTCATCATGTCTAGAAGGGGCATCAAAGTTGATCTTGCTAAGGTTAAGACCATTACAGAAATGCCCCCTCCCAAGAATTTAAAGAAACTAAGGAGTCTACAAGGTAAACTATAGTCTATCAGACACTTTATAGCTCAGCTTGCAGACAAGTGTCAACCCTTCACTCATCTTCTACACAACAATATAGTCCTCAAATGGGATCTTGAATGCCAAAAGGGCTTCAAAAAAATCAAGGAGTGCCTCGCTAATCTGCCTATCTTGATGCCCCCATACTAGGAAAACCATTGTTTCTATACATTTCAGCTACATAATTGAACTAGGGGCATTATTAGCATAGCATGATGAATCTGCAAAAGAAAGGGCCATATATTATATCAGTCAAAAGCTAGTTGCATATGAGCTTAATCATTCTCCTATGGAAAAATCTTGTCTTTTGGTCATCTTCAGCTCCCAAAAGCTTCGATATTATATGCTTAGTCACCCAATAAAATTGATATCCAAAGTCAATCCACTTAAGTATTTGTTATCCAGAAAATCATTGACTAGTCATATGGATAAGTAGGTCATGTTGTTGAGTGATTTTGATATTGAGTATATGGACCAAAAATAAATCAAAGGATAAGTCATTGTCAATCAGTTGGAAGATGCTCCTCCATTTGACACCTATCCTTTAATGGCCAAGTTTCCATATGAGTTAGTATTCACAATAGAGCAAGAGGTATGGAAACTATATTTTGATGGCTCATATACATAGAATGGGGCAAGTGTAGGAATCCTTTTTGTCACTCTACAAGGTGACTACATTCCTAATTCATTTAGGATAGCTTTTCCATGCACAACCAACATCATTGAATATGAAACTTTAATCACCAATCTTTGCATAGCATTCCAGTGGAACATTAGTCATCTTCATGTTTACGGGGACTCACTATTGGAATATGGCTTTGGGAGGTTTTTTTTGGTTGCTGGTGTTGTCATTGATGGCAACTGGAGTTAGTAGTATGGTCTGTAGTTTAGAAGTAGTTCCTACCGGCAAGAAAAGTAGAAGATTGTAATCTACCGACAAAAAGCGTGAAGAATAGAGTATCCAGTTAATAAGTTGGTCTGAATACTTCACCATATTATTATTATGTTGTGTGGATCCCCAAGGAATCTTTTCAAGCATGTATGTTACCTTATTGGTAAGTTTTGTGGTGTTGCAGAAATCGTTGTACGAGTTAAGAGATTCGGTAGAATGATGTATTGTTTATTTTCTCATTATGACTGACCTATTGTGTATGGCATGTTCTGGATGTATGAGGAATATTTTTTTAACTATTTATTATGTTGGGAATTTTGATTTGGGTCCCTACTATAGTCTAGCTAACTTGTGTGGGTACACATTAGTTCTAAATGATGATTTGAGCCGACATGTGGAAGAATATTATATTTTGTTCGAAGTCGACATATAGCAATAAAATTTTATTAGTAGATATATATCTGAGATTGGAAAATCATTTTTGGTGTGTGGGTGTGGATCAAGAAGTGAGAAGGTGTGTAAGCAAAAAAGTGCATAGCAGCAATATGAGCTAATATCAGAAGATCTGTTGAAGTGAATTATGTTTGTGCAGAAAAAGGTTTATCATGTAAGAAAGTAGAGTAGAGCATAGAAAAAGTGTGAATTGGAAAAGAGGTCCAAAATCTATTTTATGTGCCTCATTGGAATTGAATCCAAGAATTTGTAGATGCTATATTCTCAGTTCAGCATTTTGTTGTAATCTCAAATATTTTGTAAGGCAGTGAGCTCTAGGCAATGTGCCTGAATGCAAGTGCATTCCCTTTTGATCATACTTTTAACTGAGTATACTTTGTGGATTAATCTCCAGCATGGTTTTTTCCCTAACAAGGTTTCCACATAAAAATTTTGGTGTTATGGTGTTCACATTGTCTCTTTAATGAGTTTGCATGTTTCCTTATGTTTATATGTTGTGAATTCTATTAAATGTTAAATATTGTTGTTGATAGTTTAAGATCTGATTTGAAATTCAAATATTTTGGAACACTAATTCACCCCCCCTCTTAGTGTTCCTAGTGTCCAACACTCACAACTTATCATCAAATAATTCACCGATAAGTTTTAGATCAAGGATGACAAGCTTCTACCCTACAAATGCATGTTGGACTATTTTAAGAAGTAATTTAGCCACATCCAATTTGAACAAGTTTCTAGGCTACAAAATAAGGCTACAGATGCAATAGCAACAATCAACTCACTTATAGATATGCCTCAAGATCACACAGATTGTGAATTCCTTGTCAAATAGTTATTAATTCCCTCATATGAAATTGTAGATATGGAAATGGTGTGTAAAATCATGGGTCCTCAATCTCCTTGGTATCATGACATTTACACTTATCTACATCATAACATCCTCCCACCCAACCTAAACCAAAACCAATGCAAATCCTTCATCCATCACGTATCCTCTTACACTATATTTGGAGACACACTTTATCGTAGGGGATATTATGGGACTCTATTTCAATGTCTAACCAAATCAAAATCTTGAGTTGTGTTAAATGAGGTACATAGTGGTGTATGTAGTGCCCATACTAATGGAATGGCCCTGGCCAAAAAGCTTCTATGCACTAGGTATTACTAGTTGAAAATGGAGCATGATTCTTGTGAGTTCATCAAGAAGTGTGTACCATGCCAACAACATGCAGATTTGATCCATGCTCCCACATAATATTTTCAACTGATTACATCACCATGGACATTTTCACAATGGAGTTTAGATCTAATTGAAAATATATGCCCTCCATCCTCTAATGGCCATACCTTCATTATTACTACTACTAAGTACTTCACCAAATGGGTGGAAATAATTCCACTCTCCCTCATCGCAAGCACCCAAATTTCCAAATTAATCCTCTACCATATTCTCTACAAGTATGGTATACCCTCCACCATCATTATTGATAATGGAAAGCCATTCAAAAACCAAAACATGACAACTATGTAAAAAAATTCACATCCAACATCGTTGATCCACACCCTATTACCCTCAAGGTAATGGTTAGACTAAAGCAACCAAAAAAACATTAATAAAAATCCTAAAGAAGCTTGTTAACAATACTGGTTGTGATAAGCATCTCCATCTCAATATTTCCCTTTGGGCTTACCACACATTTATTTTCACCCCTACTGGTGCTACCCCCTACTCACTTGTGTATGGTGTCGATTCCATCTTTCTAGTTGAGGTTGAACTGCCATCACTTCACATCTCTTTGAAGAACCTAATTAGTGATGAAGAATATCAAGTTGCACATCTTAGTCAATTAGAGCTCCTTGAAAAAAAGTGTCTTAGTGCTTATAAGCACCTTCAGCCATACCAACATCCATTCAAAAGAAGCTACAATAAAAGGGTTTGACCCTATCAATTCCAAATTAGAGATCTTGTGCTAAAAGAAAATCAACATACCAAACAAGACAAAGAGAAGAAATGTAATTTTGAGGCTAATTGGTTGGGTCCCTATGTTATAGACAAGTATGGTTCTAGAGCATATCGTATTGCCACACTTGAGGGGGAACCCATCAACATTGTACACCTAAAATGGTTCTACACATAAGTCAATTGGGTTATCCCACCTAGAAAATACCAAAAAAAAAGTAAAAAATCTAAAAAACTCAAAATATGTCAAAAAAGCCTAAAAAAAATAGTAAAGAGAAATAAATCATCCTACGGTGAAAACCCCCCTTGGTGGTGCCTTGGATAAGTATGTTTGGTGAAAACCTAGAAATAGGCACCATTCATAGAGGGTTTAATCATTATCTACCTTCCATCTCGCTTTCCTATATGCTTGCATCATCATCATTCTATCCACGCATCCAATCCTAGTACCTTATCATATCCATTATCCATCAATATTTGATCATCTGTTGCTTCTTGTATTTTTATTGAGCATTAGATGGTATAGATTTACTATCCCAAATCCTCAACTTTTTATCACTTTTAAATGGTGTCATGTCATCGGTTGTGTGTCCCCATATAGGATCATTCATCTTGTATTTTATCATTCATTCTTGTGTTTATCTTTGGTTCTTTTCTTCAAACTACATTTCCTTTGTACTTTCATGTAGGCAAGGCCATCTTTGATGAGCCCCTAAGGCTTTTTTCCATCCATTTGAGTCTTCATCGTCCTCTTTCTGCTTTTATCCATCATCGGTCATCGGTCTTTTTTATCGAACTATGTTACCTCTATGCTTTCACATAAGCAAGGCCATCTTTGATGATCCCACAAGGCATTTATCCATCTGTTTGAGTCTTCATTTTCCTCTTTCCGCTTTCATCCATCATTGGTCATTGGTATTTTTATCAAACTACATTGACTCTACGCTTTCACGTAGGCAAGGCCATCTTTGATGATCCCCCGAGGCTTTTTTCCATCTGTTTGAGTCTTTATCATCCTCATTCTGATTTTCTCCATTGTCGGTCATTGGTATTTTTATCAAACTATGAGGTCTCTACGCTTTCACATAGGCAAGGCTATCTTTGATGAGCCCCCAAGGCTTTTTTTTGTCCATTTGAGTCTTCATCATTCTCTTTCTAATTTTATCCATTTTCAATCATTGATCTATTTATCAAACTATGAGGTCTCTACTTTTTCACATAGGCAAGCCCATGTTTGATGAGCCCTCAAGGATTTTTCCATCTATTTTAGTCTTCATCATCCTCTTTCTACTTTTATGCATCATCAGTCATCGGTCTTTTTATCAAACTACATTGTGTATGTGCTTTCACATAGGCAAGGCCATCTTTGATTATCCCCCAAGGCTTTTTTCCATCCGTTTGAGTCTTCATCATCCTCTTTCCTCTTTTATCCATAGTCAGTTGATGATCTTTTAATCGAACTACATTACCTCTACACTTTCACGTAGGCAAGGCCATTCTTGATGAGCCCCAAAGGATTTTGTTAGTTCATTTGAGTCTTCATCATCCTCTTTCCACTTTTATCCATAGTCAGTCATCAGTCTTTTATCAAACTACAAGGTCTCTCTGCTTTCACTTAAGCAAGGCCATCTTTGATGAGCCCGAGGCTTTTTTCCATCCCTTTAAGTCTTCATCATCCTCTTTCTACTTTTATCCATCATTGATCATCAGTCTTTTTATCAAACTATGAGGTCTCAACACTTTCACATAGGCAAGGCCATCTTTGATGAGCCCCCAATGCTTTTGTCCATCCATTTGATTCTTCATCATCCTCTTTCCACTTTTATCCATTGTCAATTGTCAGTCTTTTCATTAAACTGTGAGGTCTATATGCTTTCACATAGGTAAGGCCCCATCTTTGATGAGCCCCCTAAGGATTTTTTCTTTCTGTTTGAGTTTTCATCACCCTCTTTCCACTTTTATCCATCATCATTTATTGATCTTTTTATCAAACTACAATGTCTCTACACTTCCAAATAGGTAAGGCTAATCTTTGATCATCAGTCAAGACCCTTGATCTATCCTTTAGGGTGTGTCTTGGTTTTATGTCATGTCATCAAGGGCATCCCTATTCAGCTAGTTCCTAATAACAAAATCCATTGGTCCAATGAGGTTCAATCTGTTTTGAGTATCTTGAGTCATGTCGATCAAACAATCTACTCCCATCTATCTTTGGTCTTAGTAGGATGTATCCTTCCTCATATTAGACCACATCAATCACATCCACCTATTGGTCCTATGGAAAAGGATATTTGAAATTTATTGTGCTCTTTGTGTGCTTTTGCATTTTTTTATCTTTTGAGCTTCCTATTATACCTACTCAAGGTCACCACGATCCATCATATCATGGTGTGCTTTGATTGGTAGACATAGGAGCATATCTTGATTTTCTGCATGATCTTGTCATCTCATTTGTCTCGTGTAGTACCCACCAAGATCTTTGTGGTCGTGTTACACTAGGGCATCCTTTGTGCTTGTGGTTATTCCAACATTAGGCCCTACCAAAGCCTTCATGACTTTGGGATGTTGGGATAACCTTTTTGCTTGTTGTGTTAGTCTTACGCATTGGATACAAATCGGTCTTAGTTCTTTATACCCTGGCCTATGGTTTCCTATGCTATAGTAAAATTCATTGCTTCTAATGTGATAGAATGGCATTAGATTTGCATTTAACTTATTCTGATCCATTTTCCCTAGCCTATGATCATTGATTTTTGGTTGTGAAAATGATAAATTCTTCTCATTCTTACTATCAAGATCCCTATAGTCTTGATAGGTGCAGTATATCACCCATCACGATCCATTTCACATTGCATTTTTGTTATCATTTATTTTCATTTCATTATATTTCCTTATCTATTTTATTATCCATTTCATTAGATTTCTTTATCCATTTCATAGGTTGCAATATCCATTTTACTATCTATTTCATTATCTATTTCATTTCATTAGATTGCATTATCCATTTCATTAGATTTCCTTATCCATTTCATTATCATTTCATTAGGTTGCATTATCACTTTCACTTCCATCATCAATTAAGTGATTTATAATAATATAGATTTTTTTATTCTACACATCTTAATCTCTTTTTCATTACGTTCATTTCATTAAATGTATTATGTTCCATTAGATTCATTTAGTCCATCCATGACATTTTACATATACATATTTCATCCACATTTATATCATATCATGAATTGATAATCCTATATCAACATTTCATACATGAGTGTACATGTCATACATAACCACATATCATCATGTCATATGCATGCATAATAAATCACAATCACATCACCACCTACATCACAAATCATTAGTATCATCTCCATATCATAATCATCAATCATAAAACATATGATCCTGCATCACAAAGTGTCAGCTATAATCCATATCATCCATATCATGCATGTCATAATAGATACATCCATCATAATCATAATCACATACCCATCATACATATATGCATAATAAACATCCAATTCATCACATAAACATCATATATAGGGCATCATCATAATCAACCATGTCATACATATCAAAATAGAAATCCATGTAGTCCATAATAAAGTCCATAGAGTGGAAAATGAAGTAAATTTGAAAATCAAGTGTTTGAGATCTAATAGAGGTGGAGAATTCACTTTTGGTGAATTTAATGCATTATGTGAACAACATGGCATAAAAAGATAGTTTTCTACTCTAAGAACCCTTCAATAGAATGGAGTAGTTGAAAGGAAAAATAGGATAGTACAGGAAGCTACTAGAACCATGATGAAAGAATCAAATGTATCAAATTTGTACTAGAGAGAGGTGATACACACTATTGTTTATGTTATTAATAGAGTTCAGATCATATACAATAGGAAAAAGACTCCTTTTGAGTTATGGACTGGTAAGACTCCTACTATGAAGTATTTCAAGGTATTTAGATGTAGATGTTATATTAAAAGAGATGATGAAAATCTTGGAAAGTTTTATGCTAGATGTGATGAAGGAATCTTTCTTGGATACTCTACTACTAGAAAAGCATACATATGCTTTAATAAAAGATTAAGAAAGATTGTTGAAAGTGCTAATGTGAAAGTTGATGAAGACATATGCAGACCTATTAAGATAGGTGAAGTTGAACTTGATGATCCTATCTATGGACATGTACCTGAGGAGAATTAGGATAAGTAAGTAGAAGAAGAGAAAGAAGAACAAATGGAGGAAGAAGAAGAAGAAGAGAATGAGCCAAAAATTGTTGTTAAGACTCCTAAGTATGTACAGAAGAATCATCTGGAGGAATACATAAATGCAAATAAAAGTGAAGGTGTGGAGACAAGAAGCAAAGTTGTAGCTGAGGTAAATCTATGTTTTCTCTCTAAAGTTGAACCTAAATCTGTGATTGAAGCATGTGAAGATGAGAGTTGGATGAAATATATGAAAGAAGAGTTGCAATAGATAGAAAAGAATGAGACATGGGAACTAGTCCCTAGGCCTATGAATAAAAATGTGATTGGTTCAAAACGGGTGTTCCAAAATAAGCTAATGAAAGTGGAGAAGTTGTAAGAAATAAGGCAAGACTTGTATGCAAGGGATATTCACAAGTTGAAGGTATAGACTTTAAAGAGACATTTTCCCCTATGGCTAGAATGGAAGCTATTAGGATACTTCTGGAATTTGCTGCCCACAAGGACTTCAAAGTGTATCAGATGGATGTTAAGTTAGCATTTCTGAACGGTGAAATTGAGGAAGAAGTGTATATGGAACAACCTCAAGGGTTTTTGTTATCTAAAAAACTAGACATGGTTTGTAAGTTGAAGAAGGTGTTGTATGGACTAAAGCAAGCTCCCAAAGCTTAGTATGCAAGATTGGATGGATACCTGAAAAAGAAAGGATTCAACAAACATTCTGCTGACAACAATCTTTACTTCAAAGTGCAAGGTAACAAAATCTTGATAGTAGTTGTATATGTTGATGATATCAATTTTAGTGGAAATGAAGGAATGTGTAAAAAGTTTGTTGAAGAGATGCAGAAAGAATTTGAGATGTCTATGATTGGTGAATTGAATTTTTTCCTTGTTCTACAAGTAAATCAAACTGATAAAGGGATATTCATTACACAATCTAAGTATGTAAGAGAGTTGTTGAAGAAGTTTGGGATGGATGATTCTAAACTAGTTTGTACTCCTATGGTAACTGGATGTAAACTAAGCAAAGATGATGAATCTGCTAAGACTAATCAGAGAAAATATAGATCTATGATTGGAAGACTATTGTATCTTACTGCTACTAGACCTGATATTATGCATGAAGTATGTCTAGTTGCTAGATTCCAAGAAAATCCTAAAGAAGCACATGTTGCAGTTGTAAAGAGGATATTTAGATATCTTAAAGGTACACCAGATTATGGATTATGGTACCCTAAGAGTGATGATTTCATCCTAAGTGCTTATACCAATGTTGATTGGGCCGGATCTGTTGATGACTGGAAGAGTACTAGTGGTGGTGCTTTCTTTCTTGGAGGAAGATTGGTTTCATGGTTGAGTAAAAAGGAAGACTCAATTTCTTTATCTACTACAGAGGTAGAATGTATTGCCATAGCATCTTGCTGCACACAAGTTTTATGCATGAAGAAAACTCTGAAAGACATTGGAGTAATATGTGATGAGAATATTTCTATTTTTTGTGACAACACAAGTGCAATTAACATTTCGAAGAACCCAGTTATGCATTCAAGAAAAAAACACATATCCATCAAATATCATTTCCTAAGAGAAAAAGTGTTGGAGAATGAAGTCAGATTGGAGTATGTGACAACAAAGGAACAAATTAAAGATATATTTACTAAGGCTCTTCCAACGGATACTTTTGAGTATCTTAGGGAGATGTTGGGGGTCATTTGCACTCTAAAATAAGTGCACATGAAGGTACATCAGTCCAGTGAATTCACATATTCTTTATTTATCTGGACTGATAAATGGGTCTACACCACAGGGGGAGTAGAAAAGGTTCCCATTGTTGTAGTATGAGTGTATCCCTAAGGGGGAGTGATCAAAGTTGTTGATATTTTCCATTGATGTTAAGGGGGGAGAAAAATTCATGTGAAAAATAGTTGTAGAAGAAGAAAAGGTGTTCTCCCAGAATACTATGTAGGTTGTTGTCTTTGATGGTTTTTCACATCATGTGTTGCCATCAATGGCAAAGGGGGAGATTGCGGCAAGTATGAGCAAGTTTTGGTGGTGTTGTCATTAATGTTGTCATTGACATCAACACAGTTCAGCATGTTGCAGACTGTACATGTATAGCTAAGATTTTGTTGAGATGTTGTGAGTACATGGAGCTATATTTATGGTGTTGTAGATGTGCTAGTTTGATGAGTTTCCAAGTGCTTTTGAGAAAATTAATAAAGAAGAGAATTCAAAGTGATGAATGTGTTTAGAATGTTCTCTGATATGTGCTTCAAATTTCTCTTGTGTTGATCTTAAACTTGTGCAAATATGAATATATGATAAGGGTGATCTAGTGGTGATATTTCCTAAGTTTTAGCTTCTGGTTTGATGGTACGTGAAAGTTATGCTCATCGGTATGTATACTGTTCTAGCAGAGTTGGTCTTCTGTGAGCTGGGAGAAATGTTTTTGCTCCTCAATCCTCCAATATTTTGTTTAAGATCTTGTTCATTTGGGATATGTCTTGTGAAGGTCTTTTATGTGCTCTAGAAAAGAGGTTTAAAGTTTGGTGATCTGGAAGTCATGTTTCAGTGTTTTAGTGTTTCAGTATGAGTTTGTACAATCTGATGGGCTGGTGAAAAGTGTTCATTCTTTGAATTTTTTTGTTGTTGTTGTTGTTGTGGATGTATTTGGAGGAATTTGATTTGTATTCTTGCACATAAGGAAGCATGTTGTGGAGTCCATGTGTCATCTTCTTGTTGGAAAGTGTGTACATCAATGTTCATTTGTGTTTTCATTAGGTTTGGCTGACTTGGTGTTTACACTTCATTCGAAGAATAAAATTTAATTAAGGAAGCATGTGGTTGATTCAAGATATTATTTTTGATCTTGAAAAAAATAAAAAATATTGGTCCACTCTCATTCCTTTCCACCACAAGAATGTTGAGTTGCCGACCTAATTTGAATTTATGAAATGAGGTATTTGTGGCCAACCTTGGAGAAAGTTTCTAAGGGTGAGGATGGTATAAAAGAAAGTTGAATTGTGAAGAGTTGGATGACAGAGTGATGCAAAGTGACAAAAGTGACCCACAAATCATAAGAGCAGAAGTGTGTGTGTGAGTGAGTTGTGACAACAATTCTTCATTGTGTTGTATTCATGAAGGCAGTGAGCTAAAGGTTTTTGTAATCCTTATTCAAGTTGCAAATGTGTGTTAATTTCTATGGTGGATCTTTTGTTCTCTTTTGTATCTATAGGAAGTGAGCCTCCCTATTGGATAGTGAGTCCTTCCTACATAGGTAGTGATCCTTTGTATTTGGATAGTGAGTACTTTTATAGGTAGTGAGCCCCTTGGCAATGAGCCTTTGTATTCAATTTTATAATCTTTTATATTGTGAGTTAACCCTCACCGTGGTTTTTCCCTTATTGGGTTTTCCACATAAAAATTTGGTGTTCATTGTGTTGATTTACTTTCTATTATTTGTGTTTCATGCTCTTACTTAATAACATAATAGTGTGGTTGTGGAATTGATAAGTGCTAAAGTATTAAGTTTGAATTTTGTGACAACTGATTCAACCCCCTCTCAGTTGTCCTACACCTGTTTAACATACACCCCCTTGGGGGAACGAGTTGAAGTTTTCCTCAAGAAACTCATTTAGTCTAATGCCATAACATTGCAAGACCCTAAACCATATGACCCAGGGTAGTTCAAACCATCATGGTGGGATGATAATTCCTTCTATGATTATCATCAAATAAAAGGACATAAAACTTCATCCTGTAGACAGTTGTGAAATCTCATACAAGACCTTATTGAAATTTGTGTCATTGAAATAGAAGGTCAACAATTTTCTTCTAACTCGGATCATACCATTCACAAAAATCCACTGCAAAATCATGGTTTAGGAAATCCCTCTTCATCAGGTCAAAAGACTAACAACAGATCCAATTACATGCATACTACCTTTGACTACTCAAGTGGACCTATAATTACTCACCTTCAAGTTGTTGATGAACATGTTAATACCATCACCATTAAAAATACTCTAGAGTGTAATGTCACTACTCATCGAGGCAAGATCACAATACCTGGTCCTTCTGCTAAACAGCTGCAACCCAAAGGACAATTCAACCTTGTTGACCAATTGGGTCAAACTCTAGCACAAATTTCCATACTTAAACTATTGTGCATCTCACCCACACATAAAGTTATCCTTGATAAGGCCTTAAAGGATTCTTTCATTCCTACCAACATTGATGTCAACCAATTTGAAGCTATGGTCAGATATTTGACTACTTCCCATCATGTCACATTTTTAGACCAAGAATACTCATAACCTAAAGCATCTCATAATGATGCATTACATATTAAATTATTCATCCACAAACACAAGGTCAGACGAGTCTTAGTAGATGGCGAAGTAGGATTGAACATATGCTCCTTAAAACTAGTCAAGGCATTACGCTTCTTTGATGCATGTGTAGATGCCACCAAAATCATAGTCATAAAAGCATGTGATGATGAGGAATGCTCTTCTAAGGGTATTATCATGCTCCCTATTCTAGATCTTGAGTTACCTTACAAAATCCTACTTGGTCAACCTTGGATTCATACATTGAAGGTCGTACCATCCACATATCACCAATGTTTGAAGTTCCCTTTCAATGGCACCGAGATTACCATACCTGGTGATCCTGATCCCTTTTAGTATTGCACCAAATTGAGGGGATTTCTAAACACCAAGTGCCTATTAATCTTGAAGCTTCAATGTCCACCTCTTCCAAATACATCGACCCATCTACACTTATCAAGTCGTCCATGTCCACTCCTTCACCCTCCACCATACCATCTATTTCCACCATCCCAAGTGTCGACCCGAACATCAAGATCTAGGAAAAAGGTTGTGGTGAGTACAAATTAAACACTACCTCTTGTATCACCAAGATACCCAAGTCTCCAAAATCATATGGTAGGCCTTGTTTCAAACTAGAGCCCAAAGAGGTCTTTAAATTTCCACCTACAATGACTTTCACAAAGTGGGGAGAGCTAAATAAAGAGGATATTGAAGTTATATCAGCCTGGATTTACAAAGATATGGAAGACCTACCCCCATTACCAGTACAACAATATGGGAAAGGCTATGAGATGATGAAGGTGAAAGGCTATGATGGAACTAGTGGCCTTGGTATAAACAAGACTGGAAGAAGAGAACCCATAAAGCCATCTAGAAGACCAAAGAATCTGCGGTTAGCTTTTGAACGAATCAAGATTGATGGTCCAAATACCCATATACTTTCACATGAGGGCATAAATTCTTTTGAAAGTGTCGAGACAATTGAAGACTCCCATACCGATACTAACTCGCACGAGTCAAAATATGGTTCTAAGAGATCCTTGAGTGACTATGAGCTTGATGAAATGTTTTGATAACCAAGTGAGACTTCTTTCGACAATAAATTCAAACAAATGTTTAACATTGAACCTTCTCGAGACCCTCCTAGAATCCCACTAAAAAGAGAAGACTGGGTAAAAATATTTTGGCCTCGTAATGATGACGAACCTCAACTATCACCTGACCTTATTGACCATGATTCCAACTCATTTTTTCCCTATTTTGACCATGAGTCTATTTTTTCTAAGTCTAATGAAGATGAAAATTGGATGGAATCCTCCTAGGACTCTAAGGACACTTCTTTCTTTACCCTTTCAACCTCTATTTGCATGCTTTTAGCATCATCTCCACCTTTCACCAACACTAATGATGGCATCTCCCCTATGTACCCATAGCTCCTTGATTAGGACCAATAGGACTCACCTATCATGGACATTTTTGAGAATGATGATATTTCCAAATTCATGGGACTCCATGAAGGAATATTGAGTGGGACCATAAAGCTAGATTCACTATAGATCTTGATTCTATAGCATACTTTAGGGAGACTGTTCAATCCTCTAGTAGCAAAAGTAATAAAAATAAGACAAGAAAAGAAATGTCTTTAGGTGAAAACTATAAGGCACCTTTTGACAAGAAAAAATTAAAAAGAAAGGATGTATCCGAGGGTGAAAACCTCTCTAAGGTGCCCAAGGATGGAGGATTGGAATTTCTTCCCATTACCCAAGAGAAATTGGCCATGCTCATTAAAGATACCATAGAAGTCAATATAGCCACACCTGACAATCCCAAAATGATTATCTTTACAACCTCATTGACAAAAGAGGAAAATCCTGAGTTTCAGAAGTTCTTCTTAGAATAGAAGATCAACTTCGCATGGTCCTATGCCAATATCCTAGGATTAGATCCAACATTAGTTTTGCATCATCTGCCCTTGCTTCTAGACATAAAACTAGTCAAACAAAAGCTACGAAAGATGCACCCACAAATTTCCTTGCTAGTCAAACTCAAACTCAAAAAGTTACTAGATGCGAGTTTCATAAGATCGATGGACTATGCCGATTAGATATAAACTCTCATACTTGTCACCAAACCGAATGGTCAAATCCATAGCTACACAAATTTTGGGGACCTAAACAAAGCATGTCCAAAGGATGACTTCCCACTCCCGAATATCAACATCATAGTTGACTTAACAACTAGCTACGAGATGTTGTCCCTCATGGATGGCTTCTCAGGGTATAATCATATCTGTATCACTCCTAAATACCAACACAAGCTGGAATTCACTTTCCCATGGGGTACATACTATTGGAATGTCATGTTCTTTTGACTAAAAAGTGTAGGCGCAACCTATCAAAGAGCTATGAGCACCATATTTCATGATCTCATCCACACATTGATGGAGGACTACGTTGATGATCTCCTAGAAAAATCCCTAGCACGAGGCGATCACCTAAAGGTGCTAGACAAGATCTTCAAAAGGCTAGAAGAGTATAAGGTCCGGCTCAATCCT
Source organism: Sequoia sempervirens (assembly GCA_007258455.2). Classification (NCBI taxonomy): domain Eukaryota; kingdom Viridiplantae; phylum Streptophyta; class Pinopsida; order Cupressales; family Cupressaceae; genus Sequoia; species Sequoia sempervirens. Next base: position 20,115,114 of record VDFB02274714.1, read on the forward strand.
AAGAAGTGTGTCTTCGGTGTAACTATAGGAAAACTCTTGGGATACATACTTTCTTGTTGGGGCATTGAATTCAACCCCGCTAAGGTAAGAGAAATCTTAGATATTCCTCCACCAAAAGGAATCAATGAACTTAGAACATTATAGGGTAGATTGCAATCCATTAGACATTTCATTGCGCAATTGGCTGAAAAATTGCAACCATTCTAGTACTTGTTATGCAAGGGAATCCAATTTGTGTGGATAGACAAGTGTCAAGTTGCTTTTCAACAAATCAAAGACTATATTTTGACTTCGCTAGTCTTCATGCTACCTATTAATGGGAAACCTTTGATATTGTACATTTCTACAACCAATTCCACACATGGGGCATTACCTACATAGAACAACCATGCGGAAAAGGAAAGAGCAATATACTACATCAGCCACACTTTGGTTGGGTATGAGCTCAACTATACACCCATTGAATGTGCATGCCTCACAGTAGTCTTTGTTGCTTAGAAATTGAGACATTATATGCTAAATCATAACACAAAATTAGTGGCTAAGATGGATCCTTTGAAGTACCTTCTCAGTCGAGCAGCGCTAACAGGATGCTTAGCAAAATGGGTCATGATACTAAGTGAGTATGACATACAGTATGTAGAACACAAAGCAATAAAAGGATAGGTCATAGATGATCAACTTGTTGACGCACCTATAAAAGATTATCACCCGTTGGTAGCTAGTTTTCCAGATGAATATGTCTTTCATGTAGGACCGAGATTACCATGGAAACTTTATTTTGATGGATCCCATATAGGTCATGGTTCTAAGGTAGGCATATTATTTATCACACTGCAAGGTGATTCTATTCCTAAATCATTTCACATTGTCTTTCCATGCACTAATAATGTCACTGAATATGAAGCATTGTTGATAGGCCTCCAAATGGCAGTTCAGTGGAAAATCAAAGAACTAGTTTTTGGTGATTCTCAGCTTGTTATCAACCAAGTCAATGATGATTACAACACCAAGGATGAGAAGTTGATGTCATATAAACACATGGTGGATAGTTTCCTATCATACTTCCATATGATTTTATTTGAGCAGATTTCATGAGCATAAAACAAAGCAATTGACGCTATGGCCACAAGTGGATCTCTCCTGGATATCCCCAATAATGTGTCACAACTTGAGTTCTTAGTAGAACAGTTATTGGTTCCCCCTTATGATATTCCTGAGTCTGAAATGTTTTTCAATCTCATTGGTTCTAATTCCCCTTGGTACCAAGACATATATGATTACCTCCATTCCTAGACTCTCCCGCAAAACCTTCCAGTAACCAACGCAAGTCTTTTATTTGCAAAGCCACTCGTTATACCATCATCATTGATACCCTATAAAGGCGTACCTTTGGCAATACCCTTCTTCAATGTCTCGACACAAATGAAGCACAAACAACCTTAAATGAGGTGCATGAGGGTATATGCAGATCTCATTTGAGTGGTCCAACCTTAGCCAAGAAAGTTATGAGACTTCGGTATTACTAGCCAACCATGGAAAAGTATGCCCTTCATTTCGTGAGAACATGTCATCAATGTTAGGTGTATAGTGATCTCATTCATGCGCCCACACAAGAACTTTGACTAATCACTTCTCCTTGGGCCTTCATACAATGGAGACTCACCCTCATGGGTAAAATCCATACAACTTCATCCAATGGCCACAAGTTCATTATCACTACCACTGAATATTTCACCAAATGGATAGAAGCCATTACCATCACCTACATAACCAATAAGCAAATTTCCAAATTCATTCTTAACTACATCATTTGTCGGTATGGTGTTCCCCAATCCATCATCATAGAAAATGGTTATCCTTTCAAAAATTAGGATGTCCATGAGCTTTGTGAGTGCTTCCATATTCAACATCATTTCTCCATGCCCTATTACCCACAAGGTAATGGTCAAGCTAAGGCATCTCCAACTTAATCATCCCCTATGGAATTGCTCCACCAGCATCTGCACACCTACTGGCGCCACCCCATTCACTTTAGTCTTTGGATTTGAAGCTATCCTACCCATTGAGGTCAAAATCCCCTCCTTAAGGGTCTCCATGAAGGGATTGATTGAGGACGAAGAATACTAGCAGTCTCAATTGCATGAGCTAGAATTGTTAGAAGAATGCTGACAAAATTCTTTGACTCACTTACATGCATATCATAATTGCCTTTTCCAAAGTTACAACAAAAGAGTTATGGTCTGAAATTTTGAAATTGGTGACTTTTTCTTGATGTAAAATCCAAAGAGTCAGCTAGCCATGAGAAGCCTGACAAGTTTGAGCCTAATTGGTTGGGTCCTTACATAATCACTATCGCATTTAGTTCTATCGCTCAACAGTTAGCTACTCCAAATAGGGAACAATTGATAGAACCTATCAATAGTTTGCATCTACACAAGTTCTACACATAGTGTTAGAGAGCTTGGCTAAAACCACAAAAATACAAAAAAAAATTGAAAAATACAAAAAAAATCATCACCTTGATGAAAACCTGGCAAACAAACGTCTTGGTGACACCAAAAACAAAAAAAATAGTAAAGAGAAATAATTTGTCCAATAGTGAAAACCACTTCGGTGGCACTCTAGATAAGTACCATCGTGAAAACCTAGAAAACATGTGCCATGCATAAGCAGTCTTTGTTTTTCCATCTACTATCACTCCATCTACCTTAGTCCATAATAAATGCCCAATCTTTCAACACCCTCATGACATTTGTCATAAAGTCCTACTATTTCTTTCTATGGCTGACAATGCTTGACATCATGTCTCGCACATCCTCCACCTTTCCTCCTAAGCACGTCCTTTTCCATCTCATTTATCTTGACTAGTCCTACACCTGACTACGGGAAACACCCTTATCACCTAACTATATTGGGTCTTTCTCATGGTCCCTTATATCATAAAATGTCCTGAAAAAATCCATAAAAATCACAAAACATCCTAAAAAAATCCATAAAAATCGTAAAATGTTTTGAAAAAACCATTAAAATTGTAAAATGTCCCAAAGAAATCCAAAAAAAAAGAAACATTTCAAAAACACAAAAAAATCCAAATAACACTCAAAAATCCCAAAAACAAAGTCAAAGTCTATTGTGTCAGTTGTGTCAGTCTTTGTCATTGTCGAACTACATTGTCTCTACACATTTTCTATGTAGGCAAGGCCATCATCGTTGTGCCCCCAAGGCCACCTAGGTCAGTTCTTTAGGGTTTTTCTTTCCAGTCAAATAAGTCAGACATAGTCACACTCAGACACAAGATAGTCAACATTCAAATTATGAACCAATAGACAACATAGTCGAATCAGTGATCAAGCCAAAAATAGGTCAAATTTCCAAAACAATGTCAACCTAGTCACTTTGTGGTCCCCTACAAGATGTGTCCTCAGAATTGGACTTCATCAAAACATTATTTTCCTTTTCAAGATGTTTTTTTCCTAGCGACAGGCTCCATCACATAGTCATTGGCGTTTTCAAGATGTGTGCTTCCTGACAATAGGCATCGTCAAACTGTCAAAACTATCAAACTATCACATCGTCAAATTGTCAAACCATCAAGTAATCAACCTTCGACAAACAAATATTGGCAAACATATTCAATGGCTATTGATTTTACTGGTCTATTTTGTCTTATCTTTTTATTGTTTTGTCTCTTGGCCATGTTACTAGCTACCTTGAGGATGTCCCATGAAGGATTTAGAGGTGTGACGATGTCTCATGATCTGATTTTCCTTTATTGTTGTCTTTGGTGTGTCTTGACAAAAAGACTAGGGCAACTTATCCCTTAGTATGAGTTTGGACATTCCTTGTCTATGATTTTCTATTTTTTGCAAGTGGATGACCTTGCACACCTTGGTCTATGTCATATCATGGTTTTTTTTGTCCATTTGTCACATTTTACCACCCAATGATGATTATGCAACACCCAAGTTGTTATTTGGAAAATATTGAAGTATTCCTTTTTCATCCTAACATTCATGTCCTTCACGCTAACATTTATTCTATTCCTTCATCCTCTCATCTTCTCATCCATTTCAAGAACACACACATGTTCTTTCAACCTGCCTGTCCTCTCGAGGGGGCATACCACTACCTCTTCATCATCCTTCCTCTCTTCACTTTCACACTGGGGCATATTTTTGACTTTTTCTTTGACACAATGCAATAAACTACATTATTTTAAAGAGGGGGAAAATGTAGACACATAAAAATGACCTAGGCCCTTGAGCTACATTTTTCTATGTCAAACATTCTCCTCACATAATTAAATCATTTCATTGTGTCCTAATGTTATAATTTCTAATTATTCTTCCATGATTATTTCAATAAATAATTTACATTTATTTATTTAAATACATCACTAATCAATCCGTATTTCCTCCATAACATTACCATTTATCCTTCAATCAAATAAACTTATTTATTTAACCCACTTTCCATCACACCAAATAAATAATTAAAATAATTATTTATTGTCTTCTATCATATTCCCATTTATGAATTAAACCATTATTTAATTCAAGTCAACTTTCTTCCATAAATTAAGTAATTTCTATTATTCCAACTACCTCTTTTTTTCCACCATTGATTTAATTGCTTTCAAGTAAATCTCAACCCTTCATTTCAAAGCTTGCCCTAACTTTGACCCAGTGTTGCCCTAACCCTAATGCCCCTCATCACATTGAATCCTGGCCTTTGATCTTAGGTTTTTATAAACTTTTAATCCTAGCCATCCATTCTCAATTTGGAATTCTTTAAAAGGCCTTCTCTCAATTCATTTTAGGATACAAAAGTTATTTTCAGCATGCTTGAGAACTAGAGTACTTGAGCACACATTACTTCAATATTTTGTTTGTCTAAGGAATAGGTGATAGTTGTACTTCAAATATGAGGGAAATTATGCTATTTACAGAAAGGTAGAGAAGGCCAATAGAGATCAATCAAGGGAGGCTTGAAAACCAGATGACATTGTTTATTATTATTATGCTTCATGTTTCCTTTGTGCTCTACTGTTAATTGGGGGATTTAATTGATTTATGCTATTTTCTATTAACCATAAATTTTTTCCCTAATACATATACTATTACCAGATATAGAATTTAATGTTAGCACATAAATACTCAGAAAGAAAAGAACACCCAAGTACCAAAAAATGATTACATTTTATTATAGTGTATAGTCGGTGTTTACAAAATTTGGTAATGTGTTTACAAAATTGGGGGTTTCTATAACAAAATTAGGGGTTTCTAGAACAATATTTTTAGGTAGATAAAATAAACATCAATACACAAATTTCATCTACCACTTCCTAGAGACACTCAATTTGCGACAATGATAGCAGGTTCTCATGAGACTACGGGAATTGTGCGAACAATCCCATATTGTTTCACACCAACCTCGTATAAAGGAGAGTTACTACTTCCTCGATAGTCTCTTGTTGGGTTACAGTTGCAATGTAGATAATGTCTCCCATGAGACTAGTCTTGGGGACAAGACTAAGCCCTCTGATGGTCTCATTCACTCTATGTAGGTATTCAATCCAAACCAAGTGTTCTACTGCCCTCATTCCCCAATCATGACACCCAGAAGTATGAAGCACATTATAAATGAAATGCTCCAAGAGTTCATGGCTATGCACATGAACCTGGTTCAACAATTTCTCTCCTAGTATATCATGTAGTAATTCTTCCTCGACTTCACTTTGAATGGTGAACACCTCCCTTAGTTGATCTAACAATAGCCTGAAGAAAGGGCTACACTCAAATTCTTCAATTTAAATTTTATGAGATAGTGTTTGTTTCCTTTCCTACTTTCTTGTTAAAAGCACAACCATGATAAATAAAATCATATGAGGGAGTTTTGTTAGATATTTCTGATATGTGGTATTCATTGATGTCAACACTATTGCCAATAATGTATTTAAGGTTGTATATGTCGAGGATATTAAGAAAATTGTAATAAAATAAGTTGCAGATTGTCAGTGATGCAGTGAAGTTCAGTATGGTGGCTAGCTTAGTATATTGATGGTAAGAGGTTGTGGATTAAAGGGTTTTTTTAAAAGTATATCTAGTTTATCCACATGAAGTTTTAGAGGTTCACATGAAGATTTGATTGAGTTATGAGTATCTGTGTTTTGACAGTTGTTATGTTGATTCTATTAATTTGAATTGTTGTGGATGCTTTTGTAGTGATTCATGATGCTTGTGTATGTTTCTATATTGTTCTCTATTTGTGTTGTCTTCCTGCATTGATCGGTGTGCTCGCGATTGGTGATTTTCTTCTCTGAGTTCATGTTTTTCATGATCATCGCGCACAGGGTGATTGTTGCATGTTGTGGATCTTCAAGGCATAATTTTTGAAGGTGTTCCATATTTGAGGATGTTCTTTTGGGTCCTCACTATGTTTTGGCCAACATTGTTTCATTCGCATTGATAAATTATTTATTGTTTTAGGCTAACATTTTGTACACATTTCATATTTTCTTGGGCTAACATGTAGTTCTTGTTATCCTTAGTTGCAGATATATATGATCATTTGTTTATATCATTTGGAGGCATGGTGTGTGATGTATGTTGTGTGCTAAGTGAGAATAATGTTCTAATCTTTTGAAGGTAGAAGTAAAGTGTGAAGAAGAGTTTATGTGCTTAACCAGAACTATAATTAGGCATTAGAAGATCCTATTTTCTTAGTTCAAAATATTCTGAATGTTATTGTAAGACAATGAGTCTTATTTTTGGTAGTAAGACTTTTTGTATTTGAGCAGTGGGATCTAGGTAGTGTACCTAAATGCATGTGCATTCCCTATTTATAATACTTAATTATACTTTTAATAGGGTATAATCTTGTGGATTAACCTCCACCGTGGTTTTTCCCCTAATAGGGTTTCCACATAAAAAATATTGGTGTTATGTGTGTTTTTGATGTGGTGATGGTTTATGCTTTCATGTTTATTTATCATATTTGAGAATAAGTTTAATTTGTATAATTTCTATGACAACTAAGTCACCCCCCTCTTAGTTTTTTTCCCTTGTGTTTCCAACAACTGGTATCAGAGCAGGTTCCATGAAAGAAGTTTCATAGCTTGAGGTGATCTGAGATGGCGACATATAAGAAGGATAGTCTAAGATTTGATGGAATAAATTATTCTCTATGGAAGACCCGAATGGAGTGTCATCTGAGATGCATTGGTGAACCTTACTAGACAATTACAAAGAATAGGTATATCTTTCCACATAATGGTCCTTCTTTTGCAGGTGAGATTAAGGAAGCCAAGTACAATATCAGGGCTAAGGAAGAATTGTTGAGTGCTCTGACTGATTCAAAGATGACAAATGTAATGGAGCTGAAGACTACTTATGAGATCTAGAAAAATTTGGAAACTTTGTATGAAGGTGATACCCATGTGAATATTTCTAAGCTACAAAGCCTAAAAGGGAAATATGAAACATTGAGAATGGGTGAAGATGAGAACATCACTTCTTTTATGCAGAGAGTGAGTGAACTTGTGTGTAGTATTAGATGTGTTGGTGGAATTTTGGAAGAATCAAAGATTGTTGCTAAAGTGCTCAGATCCTTGTATGTTGCATACAAACACAAAGTTGTTTCTATTGAGGAGCTCCGGACTATGACAAATGTAACCAGAGACATGTTGATTGGTAGGCTTATTGCTTTTGAGTTAAGTGAGTTTGGTGAATCTCTTCCTAAGATAGAATCTACATTCAAAGCCACTATCTCCAGAAAAAGATAAGCAAAGATATGATCTAGGAGAAAATTCTTCTAGAAAAATGTCCAATTATGAGCAAGAAATGAGAGAGATTGAAGAAGAGAGAAAACTAGATGAGCTTGAAGGACTTATTGTCAAGAGGGTACCTAGAGGAGAAGGTAGGTATAAAGGTAAATGACCTCTTAAGTGTTTTTCTTGCAATAAGATAGGTCATTTTTCCTCAAGGTGTCTGGAAAGAGTTCCTTAGCCAAGACCTAACAAGTCTAGATTCCAAAGAAAGTGTTATTATGTTGTTGATGAAGGTGTGAAAGACAATGAATCTGATAAAGGGAATTTAAGTGAGGATGAATGGGTATTTATTGCTATCAAGGAAAATGATCCAATACCTATTGAATCTGCTAGTTGCATAAATGTGGAGAAAGCTCTAGCTGCCAAAGTTGAAGAAAAAGATGAATGGGTGATTGATAGTGGATGCTCTCATCACATGACAGGTGATAAAAGTAAATTTGTGAGCTTGGAAAAGTATGATGGTGGTGTTGTAATATTTGGTGATGAAAAACCTGGTGAAATTCATGGCAAAGGATCCATTTCTCTTGATAGTAAGCATAATACTAATGGTTTTTTATATGTGGAAGGTTTGAAGCATAATCTCTTAAGTGTTGGTCAAATGGTTGACAAGGGATACAATCTTCAATTCAAGGATGGAAAGTGTAGAACATTGCAGAGTTCTGAAAATGTGATTGTGTTGGTAAGAGACACTGCACATATTTTATGGTGTTGTCATTGATGGCAACCCCGATTAGCTAGTCAATCCACACATTGTAATTTACTCATACCAACAAACAGATTAAAGATCAGTGATTATCTGTTAACTTAGAATAGAGCATCTGGTAGATTTGTGCAGTTCGATTCTTATGCAAATTTTTTGTTATTATTTTGTATTATGGATCTCAAGGAAGATTTTTTGACGCATAATTTGTGTTATCTTTAAATATTGGTGCCTCGTATCAATTTGCGTGTCAGTTAGAAGGTCTAGTGAACTAATTTTCTTTTCATCAGTGTATGAAGGCCAACTTAGTGAATATAGTGTGTCATGGATAGTTGAAGAGTTATTGTTTAAGTATTTTTTTGTTTGAGCTTTTTTGTTTGGGTCCTCATTATGTTGTGGCTAACTCTTGTGGATACGCATTGAATATTATGGATGATTTAAGCTGGTAGTTTGTGAATATTTCTTATTTTGTTGAGGCTGACCAGAAGCAATTAAATCCTAAGTAGTGAATATATATAAGTGATTGATTATATCATTTTAGTGGATGTTCGATGAGAGTGGATGTATGTTGCGAATTTCAGAAGGTCAGTAGAGTGATTATGCACAGTTTCACTTGTACTTTAAGGATTTTTGTTGCGAGTTGAAGTAGAATAGAGCAAAAGAGAAAAATCAGTCAAAAGGTCTAGAATTTGATTGTTGAGCCTAACCAAAACTTAAATCATGCATTTGTAGATGCTACTTTATTAGTTCAAATCCTTGTAAGTATTCCAAACTTTTGCAAGGCAGTGAGCCTTTCAGTTTTTCAGTAGTGAGCTCTAGGCAGTGTGCCTGAATGCAAGTGCATTCTCATTTTGTAAACTTTTCTTTTGAGTATACTCAAAAAAATATTGTGGATTGACCTCCACCGAGGTTTTTCCCCTAACAAGGTTTCCACATAAAAATCCTTGTGTTATGGTGTTGTGGTTATTTTTTCTTATGTGCATGCATTTTTATTTTGGATGAATGTTATCAACACTTTAAGGATCAGATTAATAAAGTTAAAAATTGCACAACACTAATTCACCCCCCCTCTCAATGTTGCTTAATTCCAACAATTAGTATCAGAGCTTAGTTCCTTGGAAGAAGTTTAAAAGCTGAGGGAAGATCTTGGAAAATGTTTCAATGGATTCAAGCAGTCTTCAACAACTTATGGTGGCCCTAGATGATCTTGATCAAAAAAAATCTGAAGTCCAGGAATTACAAGCAAATCTCATGAATGTTGAGAGATTCATTGAGTCATTGAAAGAAAAAATCAATAAGTCTAGAGAGAAGAGAAGGAACTCTATTATCAGATCAAGCAGGAAGATAGTAAATGCATTATAGATGAACAGTTGAGTTAAACCCTAAAGGAAAAGATAGAAGAATGTGAACAACTTGCCAGGGATAATGTAGTTCAAAAGCATGAGATGGAATCTATTATGATGAGGATGAATAAGGAGATTGAAGATAGGAAGAAGAATGAAGAAAAGCTTTCCCAATCCCTGAAATAGAAATCTGAAGAATGCAACTGAATTACTAATGGATTCATTTAGTTGGAACTTGAGTTAGAACAATCCAAACACAATGAGGAAGAGCTTGAAAAGCATATTGTTGATCTCAAAGATGAACTTTCTACAACAAATGAATTCAAGGACAAGTTCAAGATTAGCTCAGCCAAGCTTGATGAACTAATTAAAAGTCATAGGATTGATGGTGACAAGTGGGGTCTTGGATATGAGAAAGGAGAAAGTTTCAGATCTGGAAAAAGGAGATTCAGACAAGGAAATCAAATGAACAATGCTAGAAGGTATCCAGTAAGAAAACCTAATGCTCAAAGGTTTAATGGTAACTATTATGTTTGCAATAAATTTTGTCATATGGCGATCCAATGCAAAAGTAGAATGAATTCAATTGGTCCATCATTCTCTGGTCAGCACTTTAACTGTAACAAGTATGGACATAAGTCAAATGAATGCATAAATGTGATGAATTTTTTTTATAGATATGTTAGATATTATACATGCAATAGATTTTCCCATATTGCTAACTAGTGTAGATCAAGAGAAATTTGGTGGAACAACTGGTCTGGACAAAGAAATGTGGTGTGCTACAATTGCAACAAAACTGGTCATATTACAAGATTTTGCAGAAGAGGTCTGGTAAATCAAAAAAGAAACATGTAGAAGGATGAAAAGGAAAAGGGAAAGTCACTACAAATCATATCAGGAAGCAAATGAAGAAGAAATGGGTAAAGAAGAGTCCCTCTGTTGCAATAAATGAGCCAACACCAAAATCAACTTTTGGTAATTCCTCTGAGAATTATGTTAAGGCCTCTAGCCTAGGGGGAGTTGTCAAGAAAATATTTCAAACCCCTGTCAGTAATTGACACTGGGATGTGGATAAGTTCAGTGATTGCATTGATGATCTACCGATGTTTTTGAATAGTTGGAGAGAGTATTTATGTAGAATTAAAGGTCCATAGAAGAGTTATCTTTCACAGTGTATTCGGATGAGTTAGGGAAAAAGAATTTATTACGTTAAAAAGGTTAGGTGTGCGAATGATAAAAATTCATTTCTATCTTTCATTTGTCACTTTGCATTTTGAGAAGAATTTTGAAGAGCTCTGAAGCAAACTTTGGTGAAATTTGGGAGAATTCAAGTATGAAGATGATTTGAAGTTCAAACCCTAATCCTAAAAAAAGCTATTTATCGGGAAAACTTGAAAACCTGTGAATTTGTGAAAATGGCTACTCCATTGGTAGTTGAAATCAGGGATAGACCCCATCTGAAATTCAACTGGCATCCTTTCAAGTTTGTTGAGATCGAGCCCTTAGGTGCATTTTCATCTATTTTGTACGGTGTTTTACATATTGAATACATTAGGGAATATATTCATGCTAATATTGAGGATTTAGGAAGCTCGTAGTTGCTCAATTTATATTCCAAACACATTGTTGGAGAGGATTTCTATGTTAAGCCTGAATTCAAAGCCCTAGAGGAGAATAAATTCATGCAGATTGTGAAATTCCATGTGTTTGATGAAAATGAATGGGTCGAATATATCTTGAGTCGAGTTCATGTTGAATTCATGTGGTTGAGTCAACCTTTCAAGATTACAAAAGAAGCTATAAGTGTTGTTACAGGTTTAAATTCCTCTGGTGGATTGCCAATTTTGAAGTCTGTAAAGAATCAAATAGTCATTGATGCAACTGGTTCGATATTTGATAAAAGAGAAATGACAATTGATGATATTGCTGATGTGGATGTGAAATTTTATTCGATGTTCATTAGTTACAAGATATATCACTCCAGCTGGGAAAATTCTATATCTGGTACAACCATATATATGCAGCATATCAGATGGTAAAGGAGAATGTAGACTATGATTTGTGAATTGCTTCGAAGTCAGCTTATGGAAAATCTTGGTAAGATTAAGAAAGAAAAGAAGAATACCTTTAAAAATGATAATATGTTACTATGTTTCTTCTTTTATTTCATGAATGAAGTTTTGGGAGTCGGGAAAGTGTTTTGGGAAAGAGGTAATAAGCCTATAGTTGTTCAAATTAGAGACATGTTATTTGGCCTTGGTGATTTGTAAGCCAGGAAAACTGCAATCTAGGGATATCTCAAGAAATTTTAGAATGAAATGCAAGCAAGGGAAAGAATTCCTACTTCTATTGTCGATAAGTATAAGGATACAATATGTTTTATGGTGGATATTGATCGGTGCTTGATGGAAGTGGTAGAACCTAGAACCGTCTGGATTATGCCAATGGGTTATGAAGTTGAGGAGAGAATCTTGGAGATATATGCACAACATCTGTTGATTAATCCTTTGGATCCATTTAAAGAAAGGTTTGGAACATATGTAGAGAAGAATATGCAAGTCCATGAGCAATTGAAGAAACCAATGATAGTCCAAAGAGTAAGGAAAGAAGTGGAAGTCTTTGCAGAGAGCATGGGCATATCTAAAGAAGTTGTAAGAGAAGCTAGAAGGATGAGAGAACAAGCTAAAAGAAAAAAAGGAAAAGATCTTACTAAAATTGAATTTTCTAGTCTGATAGCATCCTCTACTCGAACTAGATCAACAAGGAGCTCAGTATCCCTATCCGGTCATGCAAAGAAGTCATCCCCAGTGAAAGCTCAAGTTATGGCATCTGGTAAAAGGAAGAAGGATAAGAGCGCAAGAGTGTATACAGTTGTTTTAGAAGATGAAGAGATAGAATGTAATGAAGAAGTTAGAGAAATAAAGCATATGGGCACCCAAGCTAAAACAATAGTCCCTAAGGACAAGCCCTTTGATGAAAAGGAGAAAGCAAAGAAGATGAAGCCTGACAAACTAGGTATGTTTGTAGAGGAAGTTGAAAAAGGTATAATTAAAGATGGAAATCTTAAGCCCCTATGTGAAGTGTATGGTACCTTTGATACTGTTGGTCAAAGAGTCCTTGAGGAGGCTACAATACAATATTTGAAAATTTTCAATATGACTCTTGTTGAGATAATGGTACAGCTACCTAATGAATTGTATCAAATTTTGGAGATGAGCAGAGTTAGTGCCAGAACTGAAGAGGAGCAACTGAGAGAACGGGTTCTTGCAAATCTAAGTCCGGTAATGTCTATTGAAGAAATGCAGTCAATCCTAAAAGAAGCAAAAAGAGAGTTCAAAAGCAAATCAAGAATAAATAAGCTTATGATGGGTAGGACTAAAGAAGTAGAAAAAGAAACTGAAAGCATTCTGAAGGAAGTTCTATTAAAGAACATAATTGATGTTGTTTCTGAAGAAGAGCATGTGGAAGATATTTCATCTAGTCTGGTAAATGAAGAGGTTACAGTCGAGGACACTCAGATTCCTCCTGATGTGCATGATACATAGGAACCTATGGAGACTAAAGCTCCTTAATTTGTGTCAGTTGAAGAAAAGGAGATATCAGTTGAAGAAGTTGAAGTTCCAAATGTCAAGCAAAAATATGTGGCTACAGAAGCAATAGTTGAGGAAAAGAAGGTTAAAGTTAAAGAAATTCTAGTGGAATCAATAGACATTGCAAAGGCAGTGAAGAATTTTCTAGAAGAGCAAAATGAATAATTTGATCTTGAGTTGGGAGATGCCCCTATTCATTTGTCTACTTTGTCCCCAATTCAGAAAATGAAAGTCGCATCATTTGCGCAAGCTAAGGCTAGGGAAGAAATTTTGAAGTCTCACATTGAGGATAGTGAGTTATTAAATCTTGCATCTAGAATTCTGGAGAAGATCATTCCTACTCATGTTACGAACCCATCTGGCTCTTCCTCCAGTGAGCTGAAGAAGCTTATAAATTCATTAAGTACTCATTTTGAGTCACTTGAGAAGTCAGCTTTGGTCAAAGTTCAGAAGGAATTTGATGCCAAAAAGATCAGTAGGTTGAAAGGAGTGATAGCTAATGATAAATATCTGTTAGCTACCTATGTGAAAAATGTTCAAAGTGCATTATCAAAAGGTGGAAGGATTTATAAGTTGTGTTTGTCTTTGTCAAAACTTATTGAGGAAAATGAGAAGAAGGTTAAGGATCATGAGAAAGAGTTAGCTATTATTTCTAATGCTTTTGATCCTTTAACTATTTATGTTGGAGAGCAAGAAGGTCAATTTATATCCTTGATAAAATAAAGAGCTTGAAGCGTGATAATCACAGAGTTGTGGAAAGAGTTGGTGAACTTAGAGGCCTAATTGGTCCAAAGATGGAGACCATGTTGAATGCTTTGAAGGAAGCACAAGATGCTATGGCAGCCAGTGATCCAGTGAACCTTGAATCTATAGAAATAGAAATGAAATCATATTTACTCTATGGTCACATAAATATTCTAAAAAGTCTCAAGAAGTGTTGGGACACAAGCTTGAACCTGTTGAGGACAAATTTTGCAGATCTCTTCAAGTTTGTGTAAGTTGTTTGAAACAAAGTTTGTACATATGCAGTTTGAAGTTTTTTTTTATAGGAGTTTTGAATACGGATTCCCCATATTTTCCATTGATGTCAAAGGGGGAGAGTAGAACAGTGAAAAATGTATATTCATCTAAGGGGGAGTTGTAGTTTTGAGTTGTGGATGAAGATCTTTTTTGAGTTTTGGTTGGAAGTGGATTTTTGTTGGTACTAATCTGACACTTAGTCATTTTTCACTAAGTGTTGCCATCAATGCCAAAGGCAGAGATTGTTGGCAAGAGACACTACACATATTTTTTGGTGTTTTCATTGATGGCAACCCTGGTCAGCTAGTCAATCTACACATTTTAATTTACTCATATTGGTAGATAGATTGAAGATTAGTGATTATATGTTCATTTAGAATAGAGCATCTGGTATATTTGTGTTCTTTGATTCATATGAAAAATTTATGTTATTATTTTGTATTATGGATCTTAGGGAAGATTGTTTGATGCATAATTTGTGTTATCTATAAATCTTGGTGCCTTGTATCAATTCGGGTGTAAGTTAGAAGGTCTGGTGAACTAATTTTGTGTTCATCAGTGTATGAAGGCCGACTTGGTAAATATAGTGTGTCGTGGATAGTTGAAGAGTTATTGTTTAATTATTTTTGTGTTTAAGCATTTTGGTTTGGGTCCTCACTATGTTGTGGTCGACTCTTATGGATTTGCATAGAATATTATGGATGATTTAAGCTGACAGTTTGTGAATATTTCTTATTTTGTTGAGGCTAACTTGAAGCGATTAAAACCTAAGTAGCGAATATATATAAGTGATTGATTATATCATTTTGGTGTATGTTTGATGAGAGTGGATGTATGTTGCGAATGTCAGAAGGTTAGTAGAGTGATTATGCACAGTTTCACTTGTGCATTAAGTATTTTTGTTGTGAGTTGAAGAATAATAGAGCAGAAGATAAAAATTAGTTAGAAGGTCCAGAATTTGATTGTTGAACCTAACCAGAATTGTAAACAGGCATTTGTAGATGCTACTTTATCAATTCGAATCCTTGGAAGTATTCCAAACTTTTGTAAGGCAGTGATCCTTTAACTTTTTGAGCAGTGAGCTCTAGGAAGTGTGCCTGAATGCAAGTGCATTCTCATTTTGTAAACTTTTCTTTTGAGTATACTCAGAACAATATTGCGGATTAATCTCCATCATGGTTTTTCCCCTAACAGGGTTTCCACATAAAAAATCCTTGTGTTATGGTGTTGTGGTTATTTGTCTCATGTGCATGCATTTTTATTTTGCATGAATGTTATTAGCACTTTAAGGATCAGATTAATAAAGTTAAAAATTGTACAAAACTAATTCACCCCCTCTTAGTGTTGATTGATTCAAACAGATTGCATCTAGTACAAAAACAAAAGGTAATATCTTTCACCTAAGTGCTACTAGTAAATTTTTCCGATTGCTCAAGTTGATGAAAGTTGGTTGTGGAACAGGAGAATGTGTCATGTAAACTTTCATAATATTATCAAGATAAGTTCTACTTAGGTAGTGGGAGATCTTCCTAAGTTGATTAAACCTACTAATGCTATATGCAAGGAATGTCAGTTAGGGAACCAAACTTGAATTTCATTCCAGAGCAAAAAACATTGTTCAAATGAAGTGTTGGAACTTGTGCATACTGACTTGTGTGGTCCTTCTAGAGTCAGAAGTTTACAAGGAGACAGGTATTTCATGTTACTTATTGATGGTTATTCTAGATTAATGTGGGTTACTTTCTTAAGGGAAAAATCAATTCAATATTTTTAAGGCTATGGTTGAGATAGAGACAAGTCTGAAGATTAAATGTTTGAGATCATATAGAGGTGGTGAATTCACTTCTAGTGAGTTTAATTCTTTTTGTAAAGAGCATGGGATAAAGAGACAATTTCTGCCCCATGGACCCCTCAACAAAATGGAGTTGTGGAAAGGAAGAATAGTACAATTCAAGAAGCTGCTAGGACCATGATGTTGGAAGGAAATGTTCTACATATCTACTGGAGAGAAGTTGTGAGTACTATCGTTTACACTCTCAATTGGGTACATGTCAAAGGTGATACCAGAAAGACTCCTTATGAGCTATGGTTTGGTAATAAGCCTACTGTTAGATACTTCAAAATATTTGGGAGTAAATGCTATATCAAAAGAGATGAAGATATAGGAAAGTTTGATGCTAGAAGTGATGAAGGAATCTTTCTTGGTTATTCCACTAAAAGTAAAGCCTACCAATGCTACAATAAGAGATTGAGGAAAGTAATTGAGAGTGTTAATGTCAAGGTTGATGAAGACACAATTAGACCATCTAGAACTTGTGGATATGATTCAGACGATCAGAATGACAGTTTAGATAAAGGAAGGAAAGTTCATACTACAAATCAAGTTCAGATCATTCCAATGAAACTGGAAAATCAAGAGGAAGGAACTAGTGAAAGTATAGAAGTGAGATCACAAGATCCTGAAGTTCAAGAACACACTAAGACTCAAAGGTATGTAAGACTAAATAATTTAGAAGATCAGATTATAGGTGATAATAAAAAAGGTGTTCAAACTAGGAGAAGAATTAAAGAAGAATATTGTTTGATCTCAAAGATTGGGCCTAATAGTGTCAATGAAGCATGCAAAGATGAACATTGGGTGGAAGCAATGAAAGAAGAACTATTGCAAATTGAGAAGAATGATACATGGATTCTTGTTCCTAAACCTAAGGAAAAAAATGTAATTGGAACTATTTCAGAACAAACTGAATGACCAAGGTGAAGTTGTTAGAAAAAAAGCAAGACTTGTTTGTAAAGGATATTCTCAGATGGAAGGAATTGACTTTGAAGAAAAAATTTCTCCTATTGCTAGGATTGAAGTTGTGAGACTATTTCTTGCTTATGTTGCTTACAAAAACTTCAAGGTTTATCAGATGGATGTATAGTCAGCATTTCCAAATGGTGAATTGGAATAATAAGTGTATGTTGAGCAACCTAATGGATTTCAATTAACTAATCAAGGAGATATGGTTTTCTGGTTGAAGAAAGCATTGTATGGACTTAAGCAAGCCCCAAGAGCATGGTATTCCAAATTGGAAAAGTATTTGTTGAAGCTTGGATTTAATAAAGGTACTATTGATAGTAATTTGTATTTCAACATTTATCATGATAAATATTTGATTGTTGAAGTCTTTGTTTATGATATCATTTTTGGAGGAGATGATAGTTTGTGCATGAAGTTTTTTGATGAGATGCAGAGTGCGTTTGAAATTTCTATGATTGGAGAAATGAAATTCTTTTTGGAATTGTAAATTACTTAGCTAGATAGAGGGATCTTTATATCTTAGTCCAAGTATGTGAAAGAATTGCTAAAGAAGTTTGGTATGAAAGATTCAAAGCCAATTGGTACACCTATGGTGACTAGATGTAAGTTGACACAAAATGATGATTCTCCTAAAACAAATCAAACAAGATATAGATCCATGATTGGTGGATTGCTCTATTTGACTCAAACTAGATCTAATATCATGAATGTTGTATGCATTGTTGCAAGATTTCAAGTTGATCCTAAGGAATCTCATGTGATAGTTGTGAAGAGAATTTTTAGATACTTGAAGGGGGTAGTTGATTTTGGCCTATGGTATCCTAAAGAAGATGACCTTACTTTGAGTGTCTTTATTGATGTTGATTGGGCAGAAAATGTGAATGACAGAAAGAGTACCAATGGTGGCACATTTTTCTTGGGAAAGAAGTTGATTTCATGGTTAAGTAAGAAGCAGAATGCCATTTCTTTATCTACTGCAGAGGTATAATACATTGTTGTTGCTAACAATTGTACTCAAGTATTGTGGATGAAGTAGATGTTGAAAGATATCAAAGTTGTGTATGATGAACCTATTGCTATAATTTGTGATAATTCAAGTGCAATTAACATTTCTAAGAATCCGGTGTTGCATTCAAAAACCAAGCATATATCTATCAATTTTCACTTTTTGAGAGAGAAGGTGAGTGAAAAGGAAGTCAGATTAGAGTATGTTCCCACTAAGGAATAGATTGCAGATATGTTTACCAAGCCCTTTCCTAAGGATACTTTTGAGTATCTTAGAGGGAAGCTAGGGGCGATTACTTTTGATGGTGTTTTTCACATCATGTGTTGCCATCAATTCCAAAGGGGGAGATTGTTAGATATTTCTGATATGTGGTTTTCATTGATGTCAACACTATTTCCATTAATGTCTTTAAGGTTGTATATGTCGAGGATATTGAGAAAATTGTAATAAAATAAGTTGCAGATTGTTGGTGATGCAATGAAGTTCAGTATGGTGGCTAGCTTAGTATATTGATGATAAGAGGTTGTGGATTAAAGGGTTTTTTGACAAGTATATCTAGTTTATCCACATGAAGTTTCAAAGGTTCACATGAAGATTTGATTGAGTTATGAGTATCTGTGTTCTGACAGTTGGTTTGTTTCTTTAGTTGGTGTTCCTAAAATAAGATGATGTGATTCTAGTAATTTGAATTGTTGTGGATGCTTTTGTAGTGATTCATGATGTTTGTGGATGTTTCTACATCATGCTCTATCTATTTTGTCAGTTTGCATTGATCTTTGTGCTCGCGATTGGTGATTTTCTTCTATGAGTTCATGTTTTTCATGATCATGGCCGATAGGGTGATTGTTGCATGTTGCGGATCTTTGAGGCATAATTTTTGAAGGTGTTCCATATTTGAGGATGTTGTTTTGGGTCCTCATAATGTTTTGGCCAACATTATTTGGTTCAAATTGATAAATTGTTTATTTTTTTGGGCTGACAGTTTGTACACATTTCATATTTTGTTGGGTCGACATATAGTTGATGTTATCCTTAGTTTCATATATATATGATTGATTGTTTATACCATTTGGAGGCCTGGTGTGTGATGTATGTTGTGTGCTAAGTGTGAATAATTTTCTAATCTTTCGAAGGTAGAAGTAAAGTGTGAAGAAGAGTTTATGTGCTTAATCGAAAATGTAATTAGGCATTAGAAGATGTTATTTTCTTAGTTCAAAATCTTTCGGATGTAATCTGAATGTTATTGTAAGACAATGAATCTTCTTTTGGGTTGTAAGCCTTTTTGTATTTGAGAAGTGAGCTCTAGGTAGTGTGCCTGAATGCATGTGCATTCCCCATTTATAATGATTTTATACTTTTAATAGGATATAATCTTGTGGATTAACCTTCATCGTGGTTTTTCCCCTAATAGGGTTTCCACGTAAAAAATCTTGGTGTTATGTGTGTTTTTGATGTGGTGATGGTTTATGCTTTCATGTTTATTTATCAAATCTAAGAATAAGTTTAATTTGTATAATTTTTGTGACAAATGATTCACCCCCCTCTCAGTTGTCTGCCCTTGTGTTTCCAACACGTTGTACCTCCAAAATTTAGAGGAAAGTCACAAATGTAATTGTGACATTTCCAGAGTTGTTAGCTGCTTGAGTCTAGAATACCGTGGGTAATAGAGTTATTATTTGAATTATAATTAAAGAGCCAATCCATTTTGCTAACAGTATGTAAGATTGGATAGGTACTTGTTGCAGCAAGGATTCAAAAAAGGTACTATAGATATAGCAACCTTTACTTCATGGTTAAGGGAAAAAAATTGTATTGTGGTAGTGTATGTTGATGAAATAATCTTTGGCGAAAATGAAGGTATGTGTAAGAAGTTTGTGTAACTAAGGGTTAATTTAGGTTAGATTAGAGGTTAGTAAATCAACAAAAACTAAGAAACCCAAAGAACTATGAAGTACAAAGGAAATTAAATAAAAGAACGATTATACCCGTTCCTCGAATCTTCCATGATTACCTCCATACACCTTCTAACTTGTTGATTGTTGTGTTGCCCTTAGACCGAATGTGCGAGCAATCTTTGATGAAGTCCTACACAAGCTTTGAAGGATTTGAATATAAATGCCTATGCCTATGAAAATATGATTAAAAATGCCTATGCCTCAATATGCCAAGACTTAATAGAATATAACAATAAATGCTACAATTTCTCTAAAAATGTCTAAGTGTAAAAGTGTGTAATCTAAAAATGAGAGAAAAATAGCATTTTATAGAAAATGCCATTTTGAATGGACGAGCGATATCGACTTTCGATAGAGACCTAAAATTAGAGGACAAGATTAAATATGTTAATCCCTAATCAACGTTAGGGAAAAATCCTTCATCAAAGAAGATCGAATCGGCGGTGGAAAATAAATGAGATAATTAATTAGAAAATAAAGATTTTTGAAAATCAAGAAGATAAAGACTGCCTAATTTGTGAGATTCAAAAAAATCAAGAAGATAAGATTTGAACTGAAGATCATATTTGGAAAATCAAGAATCTGCCCAATTACCTAATTTTTGGAAGAATAATACCATTTTGAATTAAATTAATTCAAAATATAGTTTTTATGAGATAATAAATAATCGATTTTCAGATTATTTACCAAAATGAACTGTCAGTTAAGAATGTGATGACATTTTAAATAATTTTATTTATTTAAAATGAGAGAAATATTAATTTTGACAATTAAATAATTAAAGATAATTATTTAATCTAGAGGATATGATTAATAATTAAATAAATTAATAAATTTATTTAATTATGAGGATTACTGACATATTAAATAAATAAATGAAATTCATTTATTTAATAATCAGGAAGAAATAAATGAAAAAGGGTAATTAAACAAATTAAGAAATTTATTTAATTAGGGGAAGACTTGGACAATTAATTACGTATTAAATAAAATTTATTTATTTAATAATCATGAAGAATAAAAAAACATGAATTAATTAAATAATTATGAATTATTTAATCAATAGTCGAATGTGGACCAAGGACATAATTAAATATCGTAATTATGCTAGGACGAAAGATAGAGCTTGCAGGCCTAGGTCATTTTTATGTGTCTACAGTTTGTAAAAGAGATATAAAAAGAGTTTGAGATGTCAATGTGTGGGGATACGAATTTATTCCTTGGGCTACAAATCAGTCAATTAGAAAATGGTATTTTCATTTCTCTATCAAAGTATGTTAAGGAAATGTTGAAGAAGTTTGGAATGGAGGATTCTAAACCGAAACAGTGAATCTTCTAAGAAAACTCAAAGTGACTACAAATCAATGATTGGTGGAATAATATATCTAACTGCTTCTATACTAGATAGAATGCATGTAGTTTATCTTGTGACAATTTTTCAAGAAGATCTAAGAGGATCACATGTTGCAGTAGTTAAAAGATATTTAGATACTTGAAAGGCACTCTAAATTTTGGTCTATGGTATCACAAGGATATTGATTTCTCTTTGAGTGCATATACAAATGCAGATTGGGCAAGTTGTGTAGATGATAGAAGCAGTAAAAGTGGAGGTGCTTTCTTTCTTGGAAACATGTTGTTTCCTTGGTTGAGTAATAATCAAGATTCAATTTCATTATCTACTATAGAGGAAAAATATATTGCCACAACATCGTGTTGTACATAGGTGTTGTGGATGAAGTATAAGTTGAAAGATATCAAAGTATCATTTGATTAACCTAGTTCTATATTGTGTGATTATACAAGTGCTATCAATATTTCAAAGAACTCAATGATGCATTCAAGAACAAAGCATATCTCTATCTGTTATCACTTTCTAAGGGAGAAAGTTGCAAAGAATGAGGTGAAGTTGGAATATGTGCCTATAAAGGATCAAGTTACATATATTTTTACAAAGGCTCTTCTAAAAGATACTGTAATAGGTCGAGTATATGCGTTAGAATATGAGTAGCAAGCAAAGTAATGCAAAATAACAATAAAACAACCTACACCTCAAGATTAGCCTAAGTTGGAATCAACACAAAGTAAGAACAACAAAATGAAACCTTTTACCTTGTGTCAAATCGATCCTTTGGTTGGCCCTTTGATCTTCGGTGTTGTGTGCTCCTTGGATGGAAAGATATGCAAGCTAGATGATGATGTGAGGATGGATGAAAATGGAGGAAAGCATGAAAATGGTTAAGTATGAATTCTAGAGAAATTTTGCAAGAGTTTGGCTACAATGCATGATCCCCCCCAAAATGAGAGAAAAAAGGAGGTATTTATAGAGATTTTGGAAATCCCTAGGGAAATGGATGGTCAAGATTGAGCCACCAAGGTCAAGATGTAGGGATAAGGTGAGTTGAGAACTCACAAGCCCTCACATCTTGACATGTGGCAAGTGATATGGCTTAAAAGGGGTGATGTTTACATGAGGTGGAAGGGTAGGATATGACATGGAGAGGGTACATAGTGCCTTGGGATTGGGACAAGATCTCCTCATAAAGGAGGTACTTGTCCCCATGTGGGTGAGAGGACAAGTGGGGAATTAAAAATTCCTCAAATATTCTCATGGGGATGAGAGAAGGAATTTAAAATTTCTTTAAATGCATTGGGGGATTAAATGTGAATTAAAAATTCAAATGGGGAATGGAGATGCCTTGTCCAAAAAGAAAATCATTTAATAGGGTTGACTTGATTAAGTGATTAAGGTTGTGATGTCAAGGTATGAAGAACCAAGGCAGATTAGTGTCTAATGCATAAAACAAGCATAACAAGCAAGAAGGCTATCCCAACACCCCAAAGTCATGATGACCTTCGTTGGGCCAGGTATTGGGATAACCACAAGCACACAAGGATGCCCCAGCGTAACACAAGACCTCAGAGATCTTGGTGGGTACTACGTGGGACAACCAAGAAGACAACAACAAAGAAAATATCAAGATACACCCCTATGTTGACTAGTCAAAGCACACCATGATATGATGGATCAAGGCGACCATGACAAGTGATGATAGGGAGCTCAAATGATAAACAAAAGCCAAAAGCATCAAAGGTATAAATCAATTTCAAACATCCTTTGCCATAGGATCATGGGGATGGATGGGATTGATGAGGTCTGCTAGGAAGGATGCATCCTGTTGAGACCAATGATGGATACTAAATGGAAAGACCAATATGACTCAGGATATTTGAAACCGATTTGATCTGATGATACAAGTGGATCTTGTTTGTTAAGAACCAGCGAGATAAGGGCATAGCTTGATGACATGACACAAGAGACATGACGATAGGAGACTGACACATCCTAGCGACCTAGGGGCTTGGGGGCTGATCAAAGATTAGCCTTGCCTACGTGAAAGCACAGAGCCCTCGTAGTTCGACAAAAGGCCGACGACAGACCATGGTGGAGATTTCAATGGATAATAAAGATAGGATGGAGAACAGGAGAAAAGTGGACAATGAAGATCGATGATGGAACCTCAGGGGTGGATCAAATGATCGAGCTTGCCTACGTGAAAGTGCAGGGGCAACGTAGTTCAACGAAAGGACAAAGACAAGCGATAGATGAAAGATGATGAGATAACCTTAGATAAGGGGATAAAAGGATTGGACCGACACGATGGGACAAGATAGACCTGCTTGATTGGATCGGAGGATGGTAACTACATAAAGCTTAGAGATGGGATAGGTATCCAAATCAACAAAAGATGGATTGGGAGGATGAGAAGATGGATAGGTGAAAGATTACTTGGAATGAGTAAAGATATGATCGAGAGGGATGAACGACTACTCAAAATTATTAAAGGACCGCTCACAATGGATGAATGATTCTTGGAATGAGAAGATGAAGGTTTGGAATAAATGAAGGTTTGGAAGAGATCGAGAGGGATGTTTGAGATGATGGATGAAGGTTTGGAAGAGATGATTGAGAGGGATGTTTGAGATGATGGATGAAGGTTTGAAATGGATGAATGTTTACTCAAAATGAGTAAAAAGATGATTAGAAGGGATGAATGGGACAAAATTGAAGATGGAGGGAGGGATCTCAAGATTTGTTTCGATATCCAAAGATCTTGACTGCAAATGGGTTAAAGCTCTTATTAGGGTTTTGGTTAAGCTTGGATTAGGATTGAATTGAAGCTTAGAATGATTGGAGGATGTGATGGGATTGATTCTACACCAAGTTTCAAAGTTTAAGGGATGTAAGCTGCTAATAATTAGATTTTTCTAGATTTGGCAATTTTCAAAAATTGTCAAATTTTTGCCCTTTTAGGAAACCTCACGGGCGTACTTTTGAGAGTCCAATTTTTTCCCAAAAAATACCCAAAACAAAAATAGGATGAATTTCCAACTAACATCCCCAATTTGAGACATGCATTTCGAGTTATTGACAAAAAGGATTTTTCAAAATGCTGGAAAAAAACACTAAAGTACGATTTTGAGGGTCAAGATGAAAGTTTGATGCCTCAAAAATGTGGCTAAATGGGGTTCAAGGGTCTTCTAGTTAGTCGGGAATCCACATGCCATCTCATAACGCAACCACCCGTAAAATTTCAGCTCAAACAGACACCCGAGTCAAAAGTTATGGCCTCCGAAAGATACAGCATAAAAATCAAAACTCTCAAAACGAAGTCTAGATGATTGGGATGGATGACCCAATGATGGAGGAGGTGATTACGGTGATGAAATGATGATCCAAAGAGGGGGAAAAAATAAAAATAAAAATAAGTTGGAAGGACGGGTCCGCCCAAGGATCCGGATGGGTCCGCCCGAGGATGGACCCGGGCGGGTCCCCCCGAGCCGGGGCGGGTCCGCCCACAGATTGGGGCGAGTCCGCCCAAGCATCCAGGCAGGTCCACCTGAGGATGACCTGGGCAGGTTTTCCCACGTATTGGGGCGGGTCCACCCAAGGATGACCCAGGCGGGTCCGCCCAACCCGGGGTGGGTCTACCTGAGGATTGGGGCAGGTCCACCCAAGGAAGAACTGGGGTAGGTCCACCCGAGCCGAGGCGGGTCCGCCCATGAACTGGGGCGAGCCCGCCTAGACCAGGGCAAGGTCAGGGAGCCGGCAAGGGGACAGATGAATGATGAAAAAGGATAGGAGATTGATAAGATGGCACAAAAGAAGTGGAAGTGATGATGACGAGGTAGATAGCATTGGATTGTGCGGAGAGTAGCCTATAGCTAGATACCAATGACAAGGGATTATGAGATGGGATGAAGAGAGAGGATGGGGGAGGAAAAGGATTGTTTGGATGGATTGGATAGAGGGATAAGGATTTGGAAGAGGAAAAGGTGACTAGATGGATAGATGAAAATGGATGCCATGATGGAAGGATAGGAAGATAGGGATGGGAAGATGGATATAAGGATTGTGTGGAGGGATAAAAGATAAGGATGGGGAGATGGATATATCGATAAGGAGATAAGGAAATGGAAGGGATTGTTCTAATGGAATGAATGATGTCTCCAAGGACTGTATCACAAACGAAGATAGATGCCCCCACTCTAGATATGTCATGTGCAAGGAGGCATGAAGGATGCAATAGAGAAGGATAGGAAAATAAAGGAGTGAGATGGATGAGGATAGGATGCATGGATAAGGTAGATTGAGGGTAGCATGATAGGTGGATAAGGAAGGTAGATGAGTGCGAATGAGGATTAGGATAGTGTGAGGGGAATGTATGCGAAAAGGTGTCCAAAGCATGCTTATATGTTTTCTCCTGTCATTATCAAGATCACAAGGAGGATGGAAGGATTGGGATAAATGAGATATGCCAAGCAGAATGTGTAAGGTAGGCAAGATGGAGGGGAGGAATGAAAAGGATGTATGGGAGGCGGATAGGCGCATATCTAGAAGCATAGCAGGAAGCATAGTGGATGGAGGGAATGCATAGCAGGAAATTGCCCCCAAGTGCAGATGGGAATTTACGCATGACGCCTGTTTGCCAGGTTTTCATCATGGCACTTATCCAAGGCACTTGTTTTCCAAGTTTTCACCATTGGACGGATTGTTTCTCTTTACTATTTTATTTATTTTTATTTTTTTGGATTTTTTGGATTTTTTGGCTTTTTGGATAGCATGCAGAAGGAGATGGATAAGGATAGGGAGGCGAATAAGTTGATTTAGAAGACATGCAATAAGGATATGGATGAAGGACTCAAGCATCAAGTTCCATATGATGTATTAAGAGCTCATGTTTGACCTGACTGTTGGATGTTGGTACAACCTTATTAGGAGAAATGGATAATGCAAAAGGATGAATTAGAGGGATTTGATGGGGGAGATATGCGGGGTAATGAATGGGATCCTAGAAATGGTATGGATAGAATGATGGGGTGGATGTGTGATGGGGTGGGGAGTTCAGGACCAACATTGGCACATATGGTGATGGATGTGAAAAGATAAGAGGATTAATGGATGGAGAATGTGGGGATAATGGAGGAGATGGAATAATTAATTTCAGGACATAGGAACCCAAAACAGACTTAGGAGATGAAAGGGGTGTATGATTAGCTTCTGGATTAACAACTTTGGATGTTCTTACCGACGTTTCATTTGATGGAATTGCATCCTTTTTCTTTGGGATCCACATGGTTTTGATTTTTTCTTTAGTGGGCCTTTGTGGCTGATGGGTTTGATTTGGATTGTATATTTGATTTTTCTTTTCTTCAACATGTCATTTAGAGGGGACATGGGGAGCTTTAGATTCATGCGAATGTTTGTATTTATGTAGTTTTACTTTAGCATCCAAAGTTCTTTTAGTATCAATGGGATGGGTCTGAGGAGATGGATGATGTGGACCAATGGAGGTAGGAGTATGGGGATTGCATGTAGATGGAGGATGTTTAGGTATGTGCCTTTGTTGATCCTAATTATGGGATATGCGAGAGGGATTTTTATGATGGATGGCATGGATAAGTGATGAATGGATGAACGGATGAGATGGAGGAGGTGATCTTGGTATATATAGACCCAAGATGGATAGAGTAGATGGACAGGAGATGGTGGATGGAGGGATGTAAGGACCCAAAATGGATGGAGCAGATGAAGGAGGAATATCGACGGTTGTTTTGAGGTGATACTATAGAGGAGGAGGGATGGTAGTATATGATCTAGCAGAGCGATGGGAAGAACCAGAAGTTCTTTTGGAAAAGGCTCATTGAGGACGTCTAGAGGTTGTACCAACATCTTTAGATTGTGAGTCTTGGGAAATAGATCCTAGACCTTGCATGTAGATTTGTTCTTTGATTTGGATGGGCTCTAAAATACCTTGCTCATGAAGACCTAGACCTTTTCCTTGATAGTTTATTTTCTTGAGCATGCAATCCATGATAGGATTTGTGTTACTATGAAAACATGATGTGAGTCCATTATTAAGTGGAGGATGATGGGTGGTAAATATACTATGCTTTTCTTCTGCAAGAAGGCCACCATGGAAGAATGTGAGAGTACCAAGGGGATATGCAAGCGATGTGGGGATAGTAGTTTTAGGCGATGATGGGGGATCGTAAGAGGGAGATGATGGGGTAACAAATTTTGGATGGGTGGTATCAGGAGAGGGATTAGGGGATATGATAGGATCTGGATTTGTGGTAGTAGGCTCATGTGATGGAGATGGAGATGGAGCAGTGGAATCTTGAATGACAAGGGGATCATGGAATGGAATGGATGGGGGACTGTGATCTTGAGGTGGATTAGATGGGATGGTAGGACCTTGATCTGGAGAAGGGGATATGATAGCAGGATTTGGATTAGACTCTTGACATGACTCATCTTGTGTGGATGGTGAGATGACAGAGTGTTGGAGAGACTCTTCAAGTTAGAGAGATGGAAGGATGGAGGATTCGATGTAGTCATCGGAATGGATTTTACTAACACTAGGAGTGGGAGAAGTGGATTGGATTTGGGTGTCGTCAATGGGTTCGACTACTCTTGGAGTAGGAAGTGGGTGTTCAATGGATTTAGTAGATGTGATGGTAGGAGATGGGGGCTCAGTAGATTTAGAGGATGTGATGGTTTTGATGGTTTGAGTGGTGCGAGGGGTGGTATCATCAATGATAGGGGTTGGGTGGAGAAGGGCCTCGTCACTAATGATCGTGGATGATGGGTTGGGATGGCATGATTCCACAACTTCAAGGTGTGGAGTGGGAGATGTCTTCTTTGTTATAAGTCCTTGGAGAATTTCTGAAATGAGAGACTTGCATACTCTAGGTTGAGATGGTGTGGTAGGAGTGGATGAGGGATTATGGGTTGGTGGGGGATTAGGACTATAGATTGGTGGACTAGGATTAGATGGGGGAATGGGATTGGATGCAAATGTGGGAATAGATGGGGGATTAAGATTAGATGAAGGGTTAAGATAAGGATATTGGGATGGTGAATTAGGACATGAGGATGTGGGTGGTGGGTTGCAGTAAGGGTATGGGGATGGTGGATTAGGATGAGAAGATTGAGGTGGTGGATGGAGATAGCGAACTACGGATGTCGGATTAGGGTAAGGATAGGTTGGTGTGGATGTTGGATTAGAATAGGAAAGTACGAATGTAGGATTAGGGTGAGCAGATTGGTATGCGAGATTGGGGTAGTGGGTATATGTGGATGAAGGATTAAGATATGAGGATGTGGACGAGGGATTAGGATAGGGGTATTGTGATGGCGGACTAGGATAAGAGGATGCAAATGTTGGATAAGAGGATGATGTGGATGAAGGATATGATGGATATACCTTGTCAAAAGTAGCATAGGGAGCATGATTAGGCATGGATGAAGACATAACGTCATAACTTGAAGGGATGATTGAATTTTGGAAAGCGGGTGGAGAAAACTTACTAGCAATGATAGTGTCAAGGGGATCCATGTCACATTCTTCTTGATCGACAAGACTTTAATTATCGTCGTTGACATAAGTAGGGTTTCCCTTGACCACTATTGATGGAGGATAAGAATTCATGATGGTGAAAGGATAAAGAGGATGGATAAAGATTTTGGATGGAAATGGACTAAAGCTCAAATCGGGATTTAGGGCAAGCTCAGATTGGGATTAGATTAAAGATCAGATTAGGATGATTGGATTTGATTATCAAAGGATGATTACGATGCTGAATCTGCTTCGAGATGGGAGTAGATTGACTGGGTCGAAGGTGATTGGATAAGGATGTGATTGGATTGGATAAGATCGATCGATGATCGAATGATGGATTGGATAGGATGATGGAAGGAATTCTAAACCCCGTTCAGAGATTATCCTAGGTGACTTAAGATGCTGATTGATCAGATTAAAGGATAAATGGATTATTATGGCACCAAATCCACTTTGAGATTGAAAATGGATTGATTGGGCCGACGATGATGATTAACTTAGGATGGATGACAATCCTAAGCAGATGTTGATGATGACAATCAGATCAGACACTTAGGTCAATTTGGATAATAACTCGAGACGAAGTTCAGGGGATTTGGATGGGGAAAATGATGATTTGATTGGAGAAATGGATGAACGAATACTCAAAATGAGTAAATGATTGACCGGAACGAATGAATGACTACTCAGAACGAGTAAATAGATAATCAGAATGATAGGACGAGAGTTTGGAATGATGAAAGGATGTGTTAAATGGATGAACGTTTACTCGGAACGAGTAAATGAATGATTGAAATGATAGAATGAGAGTTCAGAATGATGAAAGGATGTGTTAAATGGATGAACGTTTACTCAAACGAGTAAACGGATGATTGAAATGATAGAACAAGAGTTCAGAATGATGAAAGGATATGTTAAATGGATGAACATTTACTCAGAACGAGTAAACGGATGATCGAAATGATAGAAAAAGAGTTCAGAATGATGAAAGGATGTGTTGAATGAATGTGAGTTTACTCAAAACGAGTAAAAGGCTGAGCAAAATGACAGAACAAGAGTTTGAAATGATGAAAGGATGTGTTAAATGGATGAATGTTTACTCAGAACGAGTAAACAGATGATCAAAATGATAGAACAAGAGTTCAGAATGATGAAAGGATATGTTAAATGGATGAATGTTTACTCGAAACAAGTAAACGGATGATCGAAATGATAGAACGAGAGTTCAAAATGATGAAAGGATGTGTTGAATGAATGTGAGTTTACTTAGAACAAGTAAACGGATGAGCAAAATGATAGAACGAGAGTTCAGAATGATGAAAGGATATGTTAAATGGATGAACTTTTACTCAGAATGAGTAAACGGAGAGAATGGTAGGGCATGCCCCCCTCAAGGAGGCGAATGAGGAAGGAAAAGGTGCCCCGGTCAACTTATCAAAAGTATGAAGTGGTATATGTCATTAGAAAGAGCACGGAAAATCGAGAAGATTGGATTTTGAACGAAGGAAAACAGACTTACAATGTGGAAATGGCAGGGCATATAAGGTTGCCTGTCATATCAGGTCCGCCCAAGGAGAAAAAGTTGGTCAAATCTGGCTAAGTAGAGGTTAGGTCTGCCCCTACATGGGTCAGGTCCACCCAAGGATGGGTCAGGTCTGCCCAAGGAGCAAAAACTGATGAAATTAGGTACAAAACAGGCTTGAAAAGACCAATTTTAGGGCAAGTCCGCCCCTGGATCAGGGCAAGCCTGCCCAAGGATGAAAACTGATGGTCCTATGCCCAAAACAGGCTGCCAAAGACTAGTTTTTACCCCTAGATGAGGGCAAGTCCGCCCAAGCATGAAAACTGATGATCCTATGCCCAAAACAGGCTACCAAAGACCAGTTTTTAGGGCAAGTCCACCCTAGATGAGGGCAAGTCCGCCCAAGCATGAAAATTGATGATCCTATGCCCAAAATAGGCTACCAAAGACCAGTTTTTAGGGCAAGTCTGTCACTAGATGAGGGCAAGTCTGCCCAAGCATGAAAACTGATGATCCTATGCCCAAAATAGGCTGCCAAGGACCAATTTTTAGGGCAAGGCCACCCCTGGATGAGGGCAAGTCCGCCCAAGGATGAAAAAATGATGACTTATGCCCAAAACAGGCTACCAAGGACCAGTTTTTAGGGCAAGTCTGCCCCTGGATGAGGGAAAGTTTGCCCAAGGATAAAAATTGATGACCTATGTCCAAAACAGGCTGCCAAGGACTAGTTTTTAGTTTAATTCCACCCCTGGATGAGGGAAAGTCTGCCCAAGGATGAAAACTAATGATCCTATGCCCAAAATAGGCAAAGGAAAAGGAATCAAAATACAAGAATCATCAATCAAAAGACTATGGTTGAGTGAAGTAAATCAAATAATCACAAGTTTCACACAAAGAAGACAATTTAGTTAGCACAAGCCTAAGTCTAGTAAAGGGGTATAGCCAACAAAGTCATCTAATCTAGGATGCACATGGTTACTAGGGAGTCCTCAATATACACCCGGTATGTGAGGCCCAAACTATGAACACCAACCCGTTACAAGCATGAGTCAGGAACCAAAAAGGCTCAGACCAACTCTTCACATCATCCCGATGCTTCACCAATTACAACGTGGTTGGATTGAGGTACAGCTTTTGCTCTCCCCCCTTTATATACCCCGCCAATACGTGTGGCTGGAATCATCCCTTGGGGTGATGAAATCCCCAAGCAGGTCCCACTAAGAAAGATAAAAATGGGTAGACTTAAAAGACATGGTATGTTACGATTTATCGTCACCCAGGATCGTCGAATGGCACAAGTGGATTGGATATGTCAAATAAATTACCCAAAAACACAACATACAAGGTTGATTGACCCCTTTTAATTAAACTATGTTCCTAATTAGGGGTTAAGAACCCTTAAAATAGTCACCAAATTGCTAAAAAACCAAAATTTCACCTTTTGAAAAAAGATGTCTAGGGAAAATCCGCCCAAGGAGAGTGTAGATTCGGCTGTCTAGGGAAAATCCGGCTATCTGTTAGGTCGAGTCCACCTATGGAGGGCGGGTCTGCCTATCTGTGAAATTTTCTTTTTCAAAAACACAATCTGCAATCTAGGGAGGGAAGGTCCACCCCTGGAGAGGGTCAGGTCTGCCTGTCTGTTAGGTCGGGTTCGCCCCTCTGTAACCTGTACCTGCAAAAAGTCAAAAAAAATAAAATGTGAAAGCAAAAGACCCATTTAGGGGTCCCATCGGGTGTGCCAGAAATGTAATAGGTCGAATATATGTGTTAGAATATGAGCAGCAAGCAAAGTAATGCAAGATAACACTAAAACAACCTACACCTCAAGATTAGCCTAAGTTGGAATCAACACAAAGTAAGAACAACAAAATGAAACCTTTTACCTTGTATCAAATCGATCCCTTGGTTGGCCCTTTGATCTTTGGTGTTGTGTGCTCCTTGGATGGCAAGATATGCAAGCTAGATGATGATGTGAGGATGGATGAAAATGGAGGAAAGCATGAAAATGGCTAAGTATGAATTCTAGAGAAATTTTGCAAGAGTTTGGCTACGATGCATGATCCCCCCCAAAATGAGAGAAAAGAGGGGGTATTTATAGAGATTTTGGAAATCCCTAAGAAAATGGATGGTCAAGATTGATCCACCAAGGTCAAGATGTAGGGCTAAGGTGAGTTGAGAACTCACAAGCCCTTGCATTTTGACATGTGGCAAGTGATATGGCTTAAAAGGGGTGATGTGTACATGAGGTGGAAGGATAGGATATGACATGGAGAGGGTACATAGTACCTTGGGATTGGGATAAGATATCCTCATAAAGGAGGTACTTGTCCCCATGTGGGTGAGAGAACAAGTGGGGAATTAAAAATTCCTCAAATATTCTCATGGGGATGAGAGAAGGAATTTAAAATTTCTTTAAATGCATTGGGGGATTAAATGTGAATTAAAAATTCAAATGGGGAATGGAGATGCCTTGTCCAAAAAGAAAATCATTTAATAGGGTTGACTTGATTAAGTGATTAAGGTTGTGCAAGTACTTGATTAGATTAATTAATGAAGATTAGAAGAGGGTTAGATCTCACATGTGACTTGATGTGACAAGTCAAAGATCACATGGGGAAGAGAAAAAGGATTTTAATATTCCTTGGAAGGATAAAAGGAATTAAAAATTCTTTGAGAGGTTGATTAAACTACTTAATGAAGGATTAGATGAGGGTTAAGTGGCTAAGAGAGATTAAAGGCCAACTTGCAAAAGTTGGAGGATGTGACACATCCTAATCAAGGACTAGGCATGTGCACATCCCTAATGATGGGATTAGAAGATGGATTAGGATAAGATAAAAATGATGGAGGATGTGATATATGAGGAATTAAATAAATGTGATATTTATTTAATTCATTTGATGAAAAGGGGAAGGTATTTAATTATTTAACTAGATACCTTAGGGATTAGAAGAGCTTTAGAGGGATTAATTAAATAATAGTGATATTACTTAATTAATGTGGATAAAGGGATGTTTAGATGAAAGAGGATAAATTTGGATAAATTAAGTGTCCAAATTTAGGTGTCTATAGATACTTTTGAGTATCACTAATATAAGTTAGGGGTTACTGCCCCTCCTTTCAACTAGATGCATTAGTTTGTGAATCTATCCATGAAGTATTTCAAGATATATTCTTGATCCTTGACTAATGATGAAAGCTACCTCTCATAGGGAGTAGGCAGTAGTGTTAATTTTTGGTACAGGGGAGCATATCTTGTGCCCCTAAAGGAGAGAAAACTGAAAGGTGAGAGCAATGGAGAATGAGTAGTGCACTATGTGCAATAGTGAATATTGTTTGGAGAATGGTAGTGGAGAGAGAGTAGATGCTCACTGGTGTTTCCTAACTAGAAGTGTGCAAGTGTTGTCAAAGGGAAGGATGTTTCCCTTTTCCGTTGATGTCAAAGGGGAGAGTGATGTCTAAAAAACTCCTCAAGATAGGGGGAGAGAATACAAAGGAGGAGAGAATAGTCTCTAAAAGACACAAGGAAAAGAAGTGTAAGAGATGCCCTAGTAAGGGGAGTGATGCTTGATGCAGAGTTGTTGTTGTTGATGATAGTTTCTTTTGTTGTTGATGGTTTTTTAGAGCCAGTGTTACCATAAATAACAAAAGGGGACATTAATGGAATATTTTTGGTGTTTTCATTGATTTCAACCTCCAGTATAGTTGGGAAGATTGTTGGACAATGTTAGTTGTGTTTTCATTAGTGTCAAGTGTGATGTGTTGTAGTTTGATGTCACATTGATGCCAACCCCTAATGTAGATATTTTTGGTGTTGTACATGTTGTAGATATGTTGAGAAGGTGTTTTTGGTGTTGTTGATGTATTTGGTTCACTTGGTTTCCAAGTTCTTTTGAGAAAATTTGAATAAAAGAGTGTGTAGTGTGATAGAGGTATGTTCAATGTTGTGCTCCACATTTCTGCATGGTTGAGGATATACTTGTGTAGTTTAGATGTGATGATTAGAGGTGTTAAGAGGTGTTATATCTAGAGTTTTTGGTTCTAGATTGTGCGGCTATGAAAGATGTGTTTGATAGTGTGTTTTCCTAGGTGATTCTCTGGGAGAAATGAGATTGCTCTACACTTCCTCACAATGTTGTTTCTTGTCTTGTGGATTTGGGAACATTCTAATATTTTTTGTATCTAACTTCCCTTGAATTTTTTGGTTTTCAATTGTTTCGTAAGTCTAGATTCATAAGTTTTGTTATGTTGTAGTATGTATGGTTCCACAGAATGATGGTGTTCTCAGTTGCAAGTGGTTGTGACATTTTTGTAGAATATTTTAATGATGCTAAAATATTATGGGATTTTGTGAGGATTTTGTAAAGTGTTTCTTTTTGGTCTACATGTTTTTGAACTTGGAGAAGAGCGTATGTGGTCACTTGTTAGTGTTAGTGCATGTTTGATCAACTTGTGTGTTAGCGCTAATTGTGGAGGTTTTTGTTGTTTATGGAAGCATGGAAAAGTGTGTCAATGTAGATTAGGGTCCTAGTTAACACTTTGTGTGGTCTTCCTTCACTTCTTTCCACCATGGAGGTGCTTGGTGCGGACCTATTTGGTGTTTCACATTTAAGGTACATACATTTCATTAAGGTTGACCTTAAAGAGTTGCTTGAGGTTGCAGATGGTATAAATGTAAGGTGGATTTTGTGTTGAGTGGTGTGGCAAGTGTGATATGTGAATGTGATCAATTTTGGTGATCTGAGTATGAGCTTAATTCCTATGACTCTAGATGCAATGAGAAAAAGGTGTCTACATTTTTAGTGTGCCTAAATTTGGTGGAGGTAGTGAGCCAAAGGTTGTAGAAAACATAGCTCGTTGTAGTGGTGGATCTTCCTATTGCTTTGAGATAGTGAATCTCTCTATAATAGTCTTCTTCTTTCTTCTTTCATTTGAATAGTGAGTCCTTTTGGTAGTGAGCCCTTGGTAGTCAAGATTTCTTCTTTTATGGACAATAAACCCTTAGTAGTGAGCCTAATTATATTTGGTGTTTCTATTCATATATTTGTGAGATAATCCTCACCATGCTTTTTCCTTGCTTAGGATTTTCCACATAAATCTAGTGTTGTATTGTGTTTGGTTATGTTCACATTTTTGTTTCATGTGTTTACATTCTACTAATACTTAATAAGGATTTAAATGTTGATAAGGGTTTGAAATTTAATGAGGGGTTGAAATTTTTAATATACAAATAATTCACCCCCCTTAGGTGTCTTTTGCATCTAACAATTGATACCAAATCTTATGGAGTGGTGGAGAAATCCTAGAGTATGAAGCCTCCCATGCCTAGGAAAATTGGAAATCCAAGGTGAAACTTGCAGCAATAGAACTTAATAAAGTGGTTTTCAAATCTGGAGCTATATATCCAAGTTTAACATAAGGAGATTATGTGATTAAAAATTCCAAACATGAAAGAAAAATAACAATACAACAAGTTGAGAAACACAAGTGACATGTCAATATATATGTGGAGAAACCCTTGTGAGAAAAAAACTCCATACCCAAAGACATCCAATATTTGTATTAATCTTCAAATGAGATGCAACAATACAACACTCCTCTTTGAATTTTGGTAGCACTTTGTTACTTTGACAACCTGCAAACAAACTCTACAAACCACCATCTCAAAGCTCTAATATATAGAAGTTTGTGGGAGAGAAAAAACCACAAATGGTATCCCAAAACAATAAGAAAAATCACCTAGAAAAACTGATGCCCCCCTTAGTGGACAAACCATAAGCATGATGAAAATTATTAAATGATCTCATGGCCTTCACATGGGTTCCTAACCCATATCCAATCAAAAAATTTCAATATCAAGTGCTCCATAACTCTTCAATGGCTCTGACAGCTTCATGCAAGAACATCCACCAACATGCATACTTGGGTGCCCCACCATGCAAAACATGCAAATAACATGCAAGGACATGCATTGAAAAGTGGTCCCCACCCAAAAGTTGGACATCCAAAGGGAATATGCTCTAGGGATGCTCTATAACTATCACTATAGTGGGTCCACCTCTTTGAATTCAATTACAATGTCATAGGATCAAATAATAATAAATATTTTTCCCCTCATGTCCTCTAGAGCTCTTTCTAAAGTATGTGGAGAGACACAATTATCAAATTAGGATAGCAATTATAATTTCACCTATCCTAACATTCTCCCACTTGACATTATACATTGCAATTACATCCATGAGATACAAATAAAATATAATTAATTATAGTGATCAAGGCCCATGACCTTCATGCACCAAGAGAACCTAATAGCATGGTCATTGGCTTCATGGGAGAATTTGCAACATTATCCAAAGATTCAATCTTCTCAATAAATACCATACCATTCTCAGCCATTTCTTGAAAAAATTGATACTAAACATCAACATGCTTATTACAAGCATGATACATAAGATTTTTGGCTAAACATATGGCACTTTGATTGTCACATCCAATCTTCACTATCCTACAATCAAAACCAGTTCCTTTACCAAGTCTTTGTAACCAAACTACCTCCTTAAAGGAATTTGTAGCAGCCATACACTCTACTTTGGTGGTGTACAATGCAACTATAGGCTGCCTCTTACACATCCAACTCACTACATCTCCAAACAAAGTAAAAACATAGCCACTAGTGGACCTTCGATTGTCCAAGTCACCTTCCCAATCTGCATCAACAAAACCCTTTATGTCTAATGACTTAACCACATCATCAGTACCATGATAAACTAAATAGTAATTTGAAGTACCATGCAAAATATATAAGCACCCTCTTAACAAAATTCCAATGCTCTCTATCAGGGTTAGACATAAACTTGTTCAAAACTCCCATTGCTTGGGCTAGACATTTGGTCTAGTGCAAACCATTACATACATCAAACTACCAATGGAACTAGCATAAGGAACATTAGAAATCTCTTCAAGATCATCATCAAAATTAGGACAAATGTCTAAACTAGTACCAACCAAAAATGGAATATTAACTGGTTTAGATTCATACATACTAAACCTCTATAAAATTTGGTATCAACATACTTACTCTGACTTAACCAAAGCTTCATGTGAACTTGATCCCTATCAATCTCCATCCCAAGGATATATTTTGTA
Source organism: Sequoia sempervirens (assembly GCA_007258455.2). Classification (NCBI taxonomy): domain Eukaryota; kingdom Viridiplantae; phylum Streptophyta; class Pinopsida; order Cupressales; family Cupressaceae; genus Sequoia; species Sequoia sempervirens. The sequence goes on from VDFB02274714.1 coordinate 20,152,936, forward strand.
GCCCTGAATCCTTAATATTAAATGTGCCAAAAAGTTGATTCTTAAGCTCCCTAATTATCACTTTGTTATTACCCACAAACATGTCATTAATATAAAAGATAAAGATTAGTATTTAATCATCAATAACCTTAATATAAGCACAATAATCCTCATCACTCCATACAAAACCCAAATTCAAACCATATAAAGATCTCTTTAACTTGCAAACCAAGTTCTCTTTTCCTTTCATAATAAAACCATTAGGCTATGGCATATAGATTTCCTCTCAAGAACCATGCAAGAAAACATTTTTAACATCCATTTGCTCTATTTCAAAACTATAAGAAGAAGCAATAGATAATAGGAATCTAATAGAAGTTAACTTAGCAACATGAGAGAAAATTTCACTAAAATCAACTCCCTCTCTCTAGGAGTAGCCCTTGGCTACCAATTTGGCCATGTACTACTCTAATCAACCACCTACTCCACATTTATTTTTAAATACCCACTTGCAACCAATGGGCTTCCTTCCTTTGGGAAAATTGACAAGATCCTAGGTATCACAACTATCCAAAGCCAGCATCTCCTCCTACATGTCTTGTGCAACATCCAAGACTCACTTTCCTTTTAAGAAAGAGCCTCCCTATAGGATCTAGGTTCATCACCAGTACTCAACAAAGAAAATACATAAAGGAAATTGGATGGGCTATACCTATCAACTGGATTTCATTTCCTTTTAGATATCCTCAAGGTAGGAGTAATGGGCTCTACCTGTTCCTCCTCTACTATGCACTCATCCTACACATCATCTAAACTCTCAAAACCCTTTTCTTCTTCTCCATCCTCTAATCCATCTGGTTGTTCTTCCACATATGCATCTCCTACTTCTTAATATTTATTTTGAAGTGCACTATTTTTGTCTTATATTCCTCCTTTAGTTGTTCTTCACCTGAGTAAACTCTAAACTCCCTAAAATTACATCTCTAGAGAAAACCATTTTATGAGTTAGTAGATTCCAAAGCTTATAACCTTTTACATTCTCACCATAACCAATAAAGATGCATTTATATGCTTTTTGATCCTATTTTGAATAATTCTATGAGGCACATGAACAAAATTCTCACAACCAAAGACCCTTAAATGTGAAATAGAAGGCTTTCTACCTATCCACACTTCATAAGGAGTTTTATCAACAAGAGTTGAACAATGAGATCTATTAATCAAATAACATGCAGTACTTATAGTTTTTTCCTAAAAGCATCTATCAAGCTTAGCACCAGCCAACATGCTCCTAACTCTTTCTATCAAGGTTTGGTTCATTATTTTATCTACCCCACTTTATTGGGGTGTATATGGTGTAGTGTTTTTCCAAACAATACCTAAATGCTTACAAAACTCATCAAATTCCTTAGAACAATATTCACCCCCATTGTCATATCTCAACACCAAATGTATCTTATAATCCATTTTCTTCTCAACTAAGGATTTAAATTCCTTAAACTTAGTGAAAACCTCAGATTTTGTATGCATAAAATAAATCCAGGTGTATCTTAACACATAATTAATTAAAGTAACATAATACTGAAATTTTCCAAAAGAGTCAACATCCATTGGTCCAAACACATCTAAATGAATAATCTCTAATAATCTCTTAGCATTATTAGTAACATTAGGAAATGATGATCTATTCTATTTACCAAACACAAAATGATTACAAAATTTTTTTTTGCCAAAAGAATAATCAAAAATACCATCAACCAACTTTTTATTCAAAATAGTATTAAGACCCTTTTCACTTATGTGACCCAATCTATGGTGCCACAACATACATGCATTCTTAGTGCCAGTTACATTGACAGAGTTACAAAATGTCGAGGCATTTAGTCTAAACAAAGTCCCTATCTGAGATCCTTTAGCAATCACAAAACTCCCTCTTACCAACCTACAATTGGACTTGTAAAATGTCACATGCATTCTAGAATCCCTCAACTTGGATACTGAAAGTAAATTTCTCACAAGTCTAGGAATATGTAAAACATGATCAAGGGTTTTAACCCTTCCATCACTTAAACACAACTTTACCTTTCCCTTACCAATAATCTTCTTCATGATGTTATCACCAAGGAAAAATTTTCCCCCATCATAAGCTGAATATGAAGTAAACCACTCCTTGTGAGAAGTCATATGGTAGGAGCAACTTGAATCAATAAACTAAGCATCATTACTAATAGTGTTAGTAGAAGTAAACAAAGTAGTAAAATCACCATCATTTGAGGATATTTTTATGGAGGTATCTGAACTCTTTTTCTTATTTTTGCACTCTTTCTACACATTTCCTCTCTTACCACAATTCCAACACTTTACTCTACTCTTCCCGAGGGTTTTAGAACATCCTTTAGACTTGTCTCTCTTTTTGTCCCCTTTAGACTCTCCTTTCTCTTTTGACCTTCCTCACACATGCAAGGCATCTTAGGAGCCTTCATTCATGTATTTTATCCTCATCTCTTTTGAAAGAAGTATAACAATGAGACTATCCATCTTCAGTTTTGTACCCCCACCACTTATGACAACAATTAGATTTTAACAAGATTTAGATAAAGAACAAAGCAACAAAATGCATTTATCTTCTTATGTCTTAACATATGTAGATGCAAGCTAACTTATAGTCATAGTAAAATCATTTAAATGCTCTATAATAGAATCACCATCCTTCATTTTCAAATAATACAAACATCTTTTGAGATACAACTTATTTGTTAAACTTTTAGTTTGGTAAATTTTACCTATTCTCCTCCACAACTTGTATGCAGTAGATTCTTCTAAAACATTCAAGATGATGCAATTCACAAGAAACAACAAAATGGTTCCCCATGCCTTCTTGTCCATTTTTTTCCAATCTTCATCAAACATTGATTCTAGATTGTTTTCATTTGAAACTACCAACCATTGATCTCTCTCTTAGCAAAACCGTTAGCTTTGATACCAAATGTTGGAAATCCAAGGTGAAACTTACAACAATAGAACTTAATAAAGTGGTTTGCAAATCTAAAATTATGTATACAAGATTACCATAAGGAATTATGTGATTAAAAATTCCAAAAATGAAAGAAAAAAGAGCAATACCACAAGTTGAGAAATGCAAGTGTCACAACATATACGTGGAGAAACCCTTGTAGGAAAAAAATCCACACCCAAAGAGATCCATTGTTTGTATTAATATTTAAATGAGATGCAACAATACAACACTCCTCTCTAAATTCCAACAACACTTCATTACTCTAAAAAAATTACAAAAAACCTCTCCAAACAACCATCTCAATGCTCTAATATATAGAAGTTTGTGGGAGAGAAAACCACAAATGGTATCCCAAAAGAACAAGAAAAACCACCTGGTAAAACCCATGCCCCTTAGTGGACAACCCATGAGCATGGTGAAAATTATTAAATGATCACATGGCCTTCACATGGGAACCTACCACATAGCCAATCAAAAATTTGTCAATACCGAGTGCTCCATAACTCTTTGATGGCTCCAACGGCTTTATGCAAGAACATGCACTAACATGCAAACTTGGGTGCCCCACCATGCAAAACATTTAAATAACATGCAAGGACATGCATTGGATGGTGGTCGCCACCCAAAAGTTGGACATCCAAAGGGAATATGTGCTCCCATGATGCTCTATAACCATCACCATAGTGGGTCCACCTCTTTGAATGTAATAAAAAAATTTCATAAGAAAATAAATTATAAATATTTTGCCCCTCATGTCCTCTAGAACACTTTCCAAAGAATGTGGAGACACACAATTATCAACTTGGGATAGCAATTATAATGTCACCTATCATAACAAGAATTAATTCAACCAAAAAACTAATAACATCTCAAAAAACAATAAATTCAATATTCAAGAAAATAAATGATGACACAAAAAATAATAGAATTCCATTAAAAAAATTAAAAGCCTAAACACATAAAGGGCCATATATATGCATCAACCATCAAGCACAAAGGAAACCAAGAATGATCATTGAAGTGTATAAGAGTAATAAAATATTAGGTTTGTCTTCGCCACTTGAACCCTTCCCACTTTGACTCTTTGACTTCCATATTTTTCTCTTTTGAAATTCAAAAGACCATTATGTTTGTGTTACTTGACATTATGTCAAGTTGTAGGCCAATATGTGACACTATAATGAATTTACTATTGAAAATTAATACTATTTCAAAAGTACTTGCATCCTAGTTACATTTCTTTTAATACGTGTCTTGATTACTTGAGTTGCATGGTTTGACTAGCTTATATGAACTCTCAAATTAAGCTCATCATAAATTGTGGTGATTAGGGACCAAATTACTATATAAAGTAGGTGATATATGTCTTTCTTAAGGATTTAAAAAATTCTCTTGAGGATTTTTTTTTATCATCAAGGAAAAAGTATCAAATATAGATGAATGAGACACTTCTTAAGAACCTAAATATAATCAAATATACTCAATACAATTGTCAAAAATAGTCAAATGCTAACATATATATACTAAAAAATATTGTTGGTGGTTAATGATACTATAATATTTTTAATGTTTTAAAAGAGCCTTATTCCTTAAAGGTGATCAATCCTAGGAAACCATGTCACTACACTTAAGTATATGTCACTTTTGAGTTATGTGGGGACTTAGTCCCGTATACATAGTGTAGGGAATGAATTAAATGCTACAATATTATGGCATGCAAGTAATAATAAAGGAAGGAAAATGTAGCTTGTACATCATCATCAAGCACCCATTTAAGTGTGAATTATGTCTCATTAGGTTTTATAATGTTAAGCGACTTAATTACATATTTGGTAGAGATTAAGTTAATTTTTTTGTTGATATCACGAAGGCATTTTTTAGCCATCAAATACTTTCTCCTACAAAGGGAGTGTAAACATTTTGAGGCTAGTCCAATAAAGAAATCCCTTCTATTCAAATCCTATTTTATTCAAGTAATTTAATCGAATATATAAATTGATATAACTATAAAAGTAACTATGTTTATGTTCAATAGATGTTATATTTTTTATTATAATTAAGGTTGCAATACCTTGAACCCCACAACCCATCAAAGTAGACTAACATGTTGGTAGGGGAGGGATGATGTCACATTAACAATTAAAAGAGAATTGTGTATACCTACAAAGGCATGTATTATGTCAAATAAGTATTTTGGATAGGGAAGGATGGTACAAATCTTGGGAGATGGGATTCAACCCTATAGGTATAGGAAAAGGCTTAGAGGAGAGAATGAGGAAAGAGGGAAAGGGAGAGAAGGACTTGAGAGGGAAGTGGAAAAGGAATTACAATTAAATTATAGAATAATATAATGGATGAGGGGAAGAAGCTATCATGCTATAGAGGGAGCAATGAATGAGGAAAATAGAGAGATATAAGAAGTGCTCAAGCCATAAACATGAAATTTAAAAAAGAGGGTGTTGGTAAGTTTTTTTTTAATCAAAGGTATGATTTTTACATCTACGGCTACACACTACTTAAATACTACCAAATTCTATGGTCAAATAATCAATAACAAATTTACACCTCATATACCTAACAATGTAAATATTGTCATGTTTTTATTGGTCAATATTGCCTTTCACTATTGAAGCAGATGATGTTTAAGAATACCCCTATGACTAGGCATATAAGCACATACCTACACACACCTTAATACTATAATAAATTAGATATGTAGGCTAAGAATATAAGTCAACAATGTGATAAAACTACTCAAATATATCATTCTAACAAAACTATGAAAAACCTAAATATAGTACTAAACTAACAGATTTTGAATTAATTGATTGAGTTCAATTGATAAGAAAAATGATATATTATTTGATCACATCATCACCAAGATTTATATCCCCTACAAATATAATTAAACCATGTTTAAATCCAAAATAACCTTAAACTAAAATAAAAATTAAAAAACTTCTAATTTAAAATATATTCTCAGACTTAATTTTATAATCCTCTATATAGAAATAAAAGTACTATAATCTAATTATTTCTAAACCAATTCTTTTCATTGCAAAGTCTTTTTTTCTTGACTCCTCTCTTTTCTCTCTCTAGAATCCACGTGGGAAGTCACTCATTTGACCACTTCTTCCCCATTATTATGTTTTATAGAGTTGGATCTTTCAGTCATGCAAATCATGCTTTTCAGCTCTATTGGTGTCCAATCACATACTCATTCACGTTGTTTCACAACCTTTTCGTACTTAGCATTTTTACGTGAGAATCATACTTTTCCCACTATTACGTTCCCTGCCACTTTTCGCTCTCACGTTTTCCGCTTTTTTCGCTCTAATAACATTGCCAAATTTTAATATTCATTATTTTGGCATTTGCAGGTTGGTATCATGTGAAAGGTGCTTTCGCCATAGACATGTCTCATGCTTTTGCACCATTCACACCACTTTTTTATTTTTCAAGTTTGTTCTTTGAAGTTCAAAATTTAAAAATTGTTTTTCAATCATCATTTCGACCAGTTTAATAGTTATAATCTAGTATATAGTAGTCAATATAACGATTATTTATATGTGGGACTTGTTCACTATAAACAATTAGTGCATTAACAAAATACTAATTGTTTTTAATGAAAACATGTCCCATATATAAATAATTGTTATGTTGACTACAATATAGTAGACTACAACTTTTAAAATGATCAAAGTGGTGATTGAAGAACGATTCTATAATTTTGAACTTTGACGAACAAACTTAAAAAATAACAAAATGGTGTGAATGGTGCAAAAGAATGAAGAGGTTACTATATTGTAGTCAACATAACAATTATTTATATGTGAGATATTTTCACCATAAACAACTAGTGCATTGATAACAACGCACTAGTTGTTTAAGCTCAACTACTAGCAT